>ML306135.1:803-43965 GCA_005239505.1 Nicotiana paniculata
CCTTTATTATCATTGTTACATTAAATTGTTAGTTAATTGCTAGTTTATTATTATTGATTGTAGAATTAGTTAAACATCACCAAATTGATATTCAAAGTCTTGAGAAACTTGATTTAGCAACAGTTTAGTATTTTATAGACTCAATTGATACGTAAATTCCCTGTGGGATCGACTCTGGGCGTAATAACCCGGACTATATTTGCAACGCTCGCTTAGTCTTCTGCAAGACATAGTTGAGCGTGATCAAGGCCCTTCATAAAATTTGCATAACCGAGCATTTATTCCAAAGCGTCCACTAATGACACACTAATTGAGAGAATCTTCATCATTTCAATGAACTTTTTGAATTGATTCTCGCCATTTTTCTTGGCAAGCCTTTGAGGGTATGAAGGTGGAGGCTTAGGCGATGGTGCCTTAGCCTTTTGCACTATCGGCTCCGGTATGTCAATAATGTGATCCCTAGACGGGTTCACCTTCGCTTGAGTCACTTCCACACTATCATCAATATCAATCCGAACTTTGTCATTCGGTTGTATCACATTGTTCGGGACCTCTTCTTCTTGTACTACTTGCTCATCATCCAGAAGTTGCCTTTGACTTGAAATGGGTGCATTCCTATCTCTTCCACTTCTTTTAGTAATGGCCATGGAATTCCCCGTGTTGTTCCCACCCTTTTTGATTTTTGTTTGTTCTCTTAAGATAACTTTGGCAGCGAATGTAGAACAATGCATAACAAACCTCCCCCAACTTGGCAAAAGAGGAGTAAGGCTGGCATGTGGGCCGGGCCCGGACCTAAGTGGGCTAAGTGGGCCGGTCTCGGTCCCAGGCCGGCCCCAATTTAAACAGGCTTCGCGGTCCCAGGCCTGGTGGTCTTTTTTAGGGATCGGCCTGGGACCGGGCCCACGAACTAATGGTCTCGGGCTTAGTGAGCCGGTCCCGGGCCTAAGTGGGCCCAACAGATACTTTTATTTTTTAATTTTTATAGAAGTTAGAGAAAAAAGATGATAATAAAAATATCTAAGGCAATTCCTTGTAAATTATATTATAGAATTGTGACATAAATTTTTTAATTCAAATTTAAAGACAAAAATATTGTAAAGAGATATTCAAAGAAATGAATTATAATTTTAGTATAGCATTAAAAAAATATGGCAATATCTTTCTTAGTCTTCCTCCTCCCTATAGAATGAGCACAACAAGGTGCTAATACCACCATTGATAAGAGAAAGAAATTAATCAAGATGTGCCAAAATACAAGTTTCACAATTTATAGTTACATACTAATTTTTGTTCATACAAGTTACATGTTATCTCTTACAAATTTCATAAATCCTTCAAGGTCCGGAGGAATTTCCGTTGGTGGTGGCGGAAAAGAAGCTTGGTCATCACCGCTTCCGCGCGAAATAGCATCCTCCGCAAGTTCAGTTAGCATTTCTTTGTAAGCTTCGTCTATCTCTGGTTGTGATTTAGCAAGTCCAAAATTTCTTCTTTCCGAACGGATCCAATCTCTGAAAAGTGCTGATTTTTCCAAGATCTCCCTCATAGACGCTCTATAATCACCGAGTTGAAGTCTTGCTTGACTGAAAGCTCTCCGATGCCACTGGTGAAGTTTGAATAGGTAAAATATCTCAATTCATCCTTGAAAGAATTGGAAAGTGTTTTTCTTTGTCCTTACACCATTTCAAAATATTAAAGGAGCCATCGGGATTCACTTCCTTAAATTCCCTACATTTAGTTGTGAAAAATCACTAGTAGTAGAACCTTGAGAACCCTTGAACCCCGCCCAAGAACTAAGTGCTCTTACTCCCACAGTTCTTTTAGATGATTGAGAATTAGAAGAAGAAGGAGTTGGAACATTTGGTCGAGCATGATCTAATGAAACTTGATAAGCATTATAAATAGTTTGAGCATTTATTTTAATTGAGGCTATTGTGTCCAAAAGTTTAGACAACTCCCCATCTTCAAGTGCTAAACCATTATAAACAGTTTCATACCAAAATTGAGGACCTCCTAATTTCATAGTAAGATTTGACAAGGCAGCAACACCATAAATAGGGGGAATAGGGAAAATATTTTTTATACTTTTTTCTCATAGAATCAATAGCAAGTTTATAAATTTCTCCACCCTCTGAAAAAGGAGCAAACAAATTTGTAAGTTCTGCAATATAAACTAAATATTTAGAAATAGTAGGATAATATTTCCCAGAAAATTCATTTGTAGCGATATGAAATTTTTCTAAAAAATCTACAAGCATTTTAACACTAGCCCAATCCGCATTTGTAAGGTGCTCATTATCATCACTTACACGAGCATTAAACATTAGTTTATGGGGTTTCTATATTCATATGCAAAAACTAAACTTTCATACATGTAATTCCGTCTAGTTGGACAAGGTCTAGGAACCTTTCTTTATCTTAGGCCACATTCATCGCATCTTTTAAAATATTATCTAAATCTACTTCTATGGTTTGAATAAAAAAGCCAGTTAAGCTCCATTTTAACCTTTTCAATTTCAACATTTAAAATTCTCATATCATCACCCACAATTAAATGGTAAATATGACAAATACATCTAACATAAATTTTTTTACTAAATGCAGGACTTAGTGTAGTGGTAAGTAAGGCTACAACATTTGTGTTACTAGTAACATTATCCATTGAAACTGACATTATTTTATCACTAATGCAAAAATATCTACAAATATCCGTAGATGTGCCAGAAATAAACTGCCCTGTATGACGTGAATTAATTATTCTATAAGCAATAATGCGATTTTGCATTATCCAATCCTCATAAATCCAATGACTGGTAACAGTAAAGTAATCACAATCATTACCACTTATACCAATATCAGTTGTAATAGCAACACGACAATTTATATGAGTAAATAAACGCAAATATTATTCATATTCATGTTTATATTTATAAATATCGCTCTTTACGGTTGTGTGAGAAAAACCTTTATAAGTAGGATTAAAAACTTTTCTAATATAATATACAAAGTGAGGGTTAGAAGAAAAACTATAGGGTAAGCACATAACAGTAACCATTTTTGCCAATTCTTCCCGATCTTTTTTTGGAACATAATATAAAATACTACCGGTAACAGTGTTAATTTTCGGTTGAAATTGATTTAACCCGGTACTAGGGTCAGACTGACTAGGTATACTTGTCCCCTCGGCCAAAGCTTTCATACGAAGATCTCTGACTTTATCTTGAGGGTGTATCATTATGTGTTTAGACAAACTTCCCGTGCCCCTCTGACCTCCAATATATTTAAAAGCTAACACTTTGCCATAAGTTTACACTTAGCCTTATTTTGTGGCCTTAGTTGAGTAAACAATGGCCAAACAACAGATGTTTCTGTCCGTTTGGAACGTTGTCTAGAAAAAGTAGGGTCAAACGGGGCATCATTTGGAATATCATTAGTTGGGTTAACTTCAGGAGCAAGACTAGTGGGTGTATCGTCATCCAGTTGCATTTCATCAAAATCTATTTCGTCATCATCATTGTCATCAATAGTTGAATTACCATAAAGAGAATTCATATATTCATGGTCTAATTGTTCACCAGGTGCAATATTATAGCAAAATTGGCTCTCGATAAATTATAATAAACTATTATCGCTATCAAGAATAGCAGGTGTAGAATGTGTATGGGGTTGTGGTCGGGGAGCCAAGGAAGAGGAAAAGGAACAAATTGGCCACAAGATTCACCACTCTTGAATTTTCCCTTATTTTTACTAAACATTTCTTTTAAGGAATAAGCCATCTTAATTAATCAAGCAATACAAAGTAAATAAAACAAACAAAACTATAATATTAAAACTTAAGAGATGGAACGAGTTTACCGAATTGACGAACAACTTGTTGAAAATTAATCATCGTTGAAGACTTGAAGACGTCAATTCACCAACTTCACAATTTTTTACAAATTGTAACAATAAAGTAAGCAATAGTAGCAATTATAGAAGAAAACTCGAGAGAGATTGATGATTTTGTGAGAAAAATGAAAGAATGAGGCGGTATTTATAGTTGAAAATAGGGAAAAAGTGTAATTATAAAAAGTTTGAGGTTAAAACAAAGTTGGGGAGGTTAAATGGCTATGTTGTAAATAGCCAACGACTATTTTGGCAGACCAAACGGCTAGTTTTTAAATGCCCAAACGGGAATTTTTTTTTTAAATTTCTGGTCGTTGGGACCATTTGGGACCGTTTAGGCCCGCAAGGACTGGTCCGGTCCCGGTCTCAAATAGTCACGATCTTGCGGGCTTTTTGTGAAGGATCGGCCTAGAAGACCGGCCCACCCCCATGGTCTCAGTTCTAAACGGCCCAGGCCCATTCAAGCCCAGAAGCCTACATGGTTCGTGGTCCCAGGCCTGTTCCGGTCCTGGACTGGCCCACAGGCCAGCCTTAAAGAGGAGTAAAAACACCAGGAGGCATCCATCAATGTTCTCCGTTGAACACAAACAAAAAGAAGTGGTGAAATACAGGAGCAAGTTCTTATAATGCATGAATACGTCTAGTACCAATATTTGATCCCAATTTTCACCTGAGTTTCTTTTACTTACGTAAATATTTACGTGGACCTATCAACTAGAGCTTCACTGTGATGGTAGCTGTAGGCTAATAATGTTGATTATCAACAGTTTGTGATAACCAACTAGTGATTTGGATGCTGGCTGGTCAGACAAGTTGGTTGCAAACCAAAATTGAAATGTGAATAGTTGTTGCAGCATTTTCTCATAATTTGCTAGTATTTCCCTTTCTAATTTCATTATAAAGTTTCAATGTTGTTGAACAATTTCAAATTTTCATTGGTTATTTTACCGCAGCTACTTGATTTTGTCGATTCCACCAATTTTCCTACATGGTAAAGTTTTTGTTGGTTTACTTTGTTTGTGAGGTATGCATTCCCATGGTGGAAGGAAAAAGAGATTGTATCGGATGAGAGGACATCTCAAGGCTTGTGTCCCCTCACCCCAGAAGAGGCAGCTTTGGTTCTGCAAGCATTGATGGTATTGAAAGAGACATGCAGATTTATATTTGTTGACCCTCAAATTCGGATAATAATTAAACATATATTGTGATTTTAAGGATATGTGAATTAATCCAATACCAATTGATAAACAAGGAATTAAACAAATGAATTAGACAATAAAATGAATCAAACCAGTATGTAAGAAAATCCTCGACCTCGATTTGGAACAGTATCGAGGTGGAATGGTAAGAACAGTAAATGATAAAGTAATTCTGATGAACAATAAGTGAAATAGCAAGAAAGTAACAGGTGTATGTATTTTTTTTCAGTGAATAATTGATGATTACAAATGAATGGGATTCCTCTTTATATAATAGAGGAGTCCTAAATAAGGTACACTTCTAATTATAGTAGGAAATCATATTAACATCTGATTAACCTCCATAAATCGATTCATTCCGAGATTCACGCCATGAGATATCTCGCCCTTTCTATTATCAATCTATACCGATGTCACTTCGGATCTTGTCTCTTTTTGGCCTCGATTATTGATGTCGACCTCAGTCTGAAAAAAGGCTTCGATTTCGGACTCGACGTCCTAGATCTTTGACGTGACATTCCTATCTCGATCAAAGAATGAAATCGGGTAGCCCCGATTTCTATCGTCTACATATTGTCCCCTCGTTTGTTAGAGTAAAATGATAAGAAATGACTTGAGCCTCGATTTTTTGGAGACCTCGATAGTGATTTCATCCTCTTGACGTAAGCGGCGGAGGTGAACGATACGTCTCGTCGGTACAGTTCCCCAAATCATTAATGCTTGTCAGTGGACGGTCGACCATTAGCACCACCGAACTGTCTCCGTAAATCTATAAATATAGACTCTTTTGTTGAATCAAAACTTCACTTTCACCTTCGTCACAACCTCAAAGTCCCTTAACTCTCTCCATCTCTTCTCTTTCACCGCAAGTTGAGTCAACTTTGTTAGCACCAAAACACCAAGTTTCACCTTTCTACGCTTCTTACTACCTGAATCAATGGCAAAAACCTCCAAAACCATCCCACAAAAGGAGAAAGTTTCTTTCTCTTCCTCCCGGCCGGCCGGTGATAAAACACCGGTGGGACCGCTCCCTCACGAGTTCCCGGCCCATTTACTTTAAAATCCGACTTCAAAGTCAAGAACTCTTCATCGGTCCCAAGCTGATGCAAACACGTGTCGAGATACATCTGCTCGATAACGGTGGGCCATCTCATAGCCATGAAGAGAGACTCTAATTGGGGGCCCGAGGTTGTGGTACAAATCCCCCCCCCCCCCGAAGAGAGCATTACCACTCATGTGGAGGGGTTTCTAAGTTTTTACACTTACCTCTTCACATTGGGTCCTTTCGAACCAGTTAACATGGATTTTTGCAAGAGGTACCAGGTTACCCTCGGCCAGGTTTACCCCTCGTTCTGGCGCATTGTGATCATGCTCCGCTTCTTTTCCAGCAAGGTCGAGGGGCTGGAGTTCACTCTCAGCCACCTCATTCGGTTATATCGACACCAACTTTTTTGAGGGTTGATCAAGATCCAACACCGAGCAACAAAGGCCTTGTCCGCAAGCATCGATGAGGACAAGGACCAGGGTTGGATGAGCCAGTTCGTGCGGGTAAGGACTTGTGACATCATCCCAGAGGAGAAATTGTCGTTCCCCAAGAGATGGAACCTCGATCTTAAGTAATGTATTACCCATTAATCTTCGTAATCCACTTTTGCTTTATGTAACATTTTAATTTGTTATGCAGCGGTTGCCTGGATGCCTCTCGTAGTCCCTGACATTGAAGACTGAGTTCAGAAGTTGGCTCGACTTCCTCCCATGCAGAGCGCAGCTGGCGTGACTTAGTAAAGGGTAGATGGGAGGCAAAGAAACATGGTAATATTTTCTTCTTTATATGCAAGGTACATCCCATACCTTTCTTTCTTACTAAGATTCTTTTTGTGCAGGCCTGAATGAAGATGCAATCATGAGGCCCCCTAGTGGCGAGGAAGAGGAAAAGTCCCCAATTTTGAAGCTGGGGAACGATAAGAAAGGGAAGGGGGTATCGTTGTACGAGGACCCCAAACCCAAAACTCGAAGAACCGGGAGGAAGGTCATTCCTCTTACTGTGGACTCGGTCGAAGTCAGAGAGATGAAGAGGAAGAAGAAGAGGAGGATGAGGGCGATGACTGAGTGCTGGTGATTTGAGTAAGAAGCCTGCCGAGGCCGCCAAGCCTTCACAGTCTGAGGCGACTGTCGAGACCATGCCTTATGATGAGGAGGCATTGAAGAAAGATTCGAGAAAAGCCTCCGAATCACCTGAAGTCAAGGTTATTGTTCGTACATCAACACGCATACTGAAGGGTCTGGTGCCGAGAACCCCAAGGTCAAACATAGCTCCCCGAGTAATTCGCTCGGGGCTGTGACAGTAGGTCACTCTCCTTCTCTACCCACCTTTTACGAAGAGGATATAAGGGATGCTCGGGCCCTACAGACCCCTGACATAGGCGGAGTCCCAGGTGAAGAGGATACCTTTCGGGATTGCTTTACTAGGATCGATGATTCCTCCGACCTTAATGATGCGTCCACCTTTTTTGAAGAGACCCAACGTATCCTATCTCAGGTAAGCATTAACGGTTGTAACTCTTCTTCTTTTTCTTTCTTTAAGTCTGACTTATATCTTTCTTCTTGTATAGTCCTTTACCAAGTCTCGAGCTGATCTGGGCCAATGCGAGGCCGAGCTCCAGAAAACATCGGAGGAGAGGAATGCTTTAAAGCTCATTTGCGGGCAAAAGGATGAAGAGCTCAGGGACCTTCAAGCAGATTTGACCAAGGCTCGTAAGGAAGAGACCAAGCTAAACGAGTAGGTAACTATCCTTTGAAAAAGTACGGACTTGATCTAAGGGTGGAGGCTAATACTTTGATATCTCAGTTATAGTGAAAGATTGAAAGGATCGAGTTGTTCCGGGGGGGGGGGAGTCGATCAAGTTAGGGCTGACTGTGATCGGTGTAAGGAGAACATGGACCGCCTTGTTGCGAAAAAAGAGGNCTTGATATGGAAAAAGAGGCTGCCTCAGCCAAACTGTCATCGGCCAAAGTTCAACTTTGGAGCACTAAAGAGAAGAGCTCAGCCCAGGCCAAAAGGATCGAAGAGCTCGAGGCCGAGCTTTCTGAGGCCAAGGCGGTGGTCGAAAAGACGAAAGTCTTGGCTGACAAGTTAGTAGCTATGTACCTGGCTGATGTCGAGGTTGCCCAAAACTCAGCTGAGGGAGGCCTCTGATAAGGTGCAGTGGAGTTATGATTTTACCAAGTGCCAATCTCGGAGAGAACCCTCGAGGAAATCCACACCCGAGGCTTTGACCTCTCTGAGGAGATAGCTCAAGCTATGGTGCTTGAAGCGGATGCCATGTTTCTTGCAACCTCCGATGATGAAGATGATGATGATGAGGGCAGCCGAGATGGGTCTGATAATGGGGAGGGGCCCGAAGGAGAAGCTTCCCCCAATGAAGTAGTTGACCCTGGGCATAGTTAGGACTTTATTTTTCTTTTCCCTTTTTGTAAGACCCTTGTCGGTCTCTTGTACACATTTTTGTTCATATATATAAAGAAAATTTTCTTTTGAATGCCTTCTCAATTTTTATCTTCAAACATGCTTTGTGCCTTGTAAACTTTTAGCACAATTTTATGCTTTGAACAATATGTTCGAGATTTTGGTTTTGGGTGGCTTGATCGAAGTCAAAATAGTCAAGTTTGAGTAAGGTTCGAACTTACAACAACAGACCCCTTAAGGTTTGTATCGAGTAATGATGAATCCTCGAGCCGTAGTCGATTGAAGTTTTATTCGAGCTTGAAATAGTGGAACCCTTAGGTTCGAATTGAGTGAGAACATGATCTCGAACTCTAAGTATATAGGCCCTTATGCTCTTTAAATTGGGCTGATATGGCCTCTAAAGGATGGCTATTTTTTACCTATTGGGGTTTTTGAGAGTTTAATGTTGATCGAAATCCCTTTGCTTTTTGTTCCTTAGCACAAGATTGTGTTAGTATAATTTGATACATCCTAAGGTTTTTCGAGAGCTGATTTTATGGAAGCCCTTTTGATTATTTTGCCGAGGGTAGCCTTTTTTAACCTGTTTTCAAAGAATTCGAAGGCATGTTTTTATTGCGGGATTCAGACGTCTCCGAACCGCGTTAGTTTGGCCGTGGACTTTGGTTATTCATCTTGGGCTTATTTCCCAACAACACTTCGAACTTGTTCGAAGCGTTAGTCCCCGAGAATGATGGCCTTGGCCTATAAATTGAGGGTGCCTTTTTGAGGTCGTATGGATTCGAGTTTGGATAACTCTAACATGTTGATTTTCGATGGAAGTCCCCTAGTAGGGGGTTGAACGTTCGAGGTGTATTTGTACTTGGCCCTTGAGCCATTTTTCACAAAAGTCATAAGCATGGAGCTTGTATAGTAGAAGATATTCTTCGAGGCACAAGATATTTGATAAGGAAAAATGTTGCTTTGAATAATTTATACATGCATACATGTTTTTCCATTGGGGCTCGACTAATCTATATGGTCACGATTCATTCGACCGTTTGGCCCATTACAAAGTTTCCCTATCGAGACCCTTTTGACACGAAGTATTTTCCCTTGAGGATAAATCATCCGAGGGTGATGCCCCCCAGTATTTGAGGTTGAATGTAAGGAGACCTCGGATACTCTAAGTCAGCATGAACAATGGTTGCCTCGTTAAAAACCTTGCCGAAAAAACCCATTTGGGATAAAAACCTGTCGAAGGGAAAAAGAATGCAATGCGTGCTTTAGGGTTTTAATATCTTCCTGCTTGATGGTAACTTTGATACTCTTGTTCGAACACCTGAAAATATGTTAGTAAAAAATGTAAATGAAAAAGGGAGAAGGTCAGACCTCAACAATAGTATCGCTTGAGGAGTGAGATGTTCCAATTGTTTGGGTAGTTGTTCGCCGTTTATCGTGCCTAGCTTGTAAGATCCCTTTCCAACGATATTGAGGACTTCCTAGGGTCCTTCCCAATTTGGGCCAAGTTTCCCTTCAGTAGGATCTTGAGTGTTGATGGTGACCCTCCTTAGGACTAAGTCCCCGATTCTGAAGTGGCAAAGGTTGGTTCTTCTATTATAGTATCTCTCTATTCGTTGTTTTTGTGCAGCCATTCGAACGAGAGCGGATTCTCATTTTTCATCCAGTAGTTCGAGGCTAGTATTCATTGCCTCGTGATTTGATTCTTCCGTTGTAAGTCAAAATCTGGCACTAGGTTCCCCGATTTTGGCTGGAATCAAGGATTCAGAGCCATATACTAAGGAAAATGGGGTTGCCTTCATACTGGGCTTCAATGTTGTTCGATATGCCCAAAGGACCTCGGGTAAAATTTCTCTCCATTTTCCCTTGGCGTCGTTCAGTCTTTTCTTTAGATTCTGAATGATATTTTTGTTTGTTGACTTGGCCTGTCATTTTCCACTTGGATGATACGGTGTTGATAAGATCCTTTTTATTTTATGTTCTTCGAGAAACATTGTTACTTTGCTGCCGATGAATTGTTTTTCATTGTCGCATGCAACTTTGGAAGGTATCCCGAATCAGCATATGATGTGATCCCAGATGAAGTCTATAACTTCTTTTTGTCTAACTTTCTCGAAGGCCTGTGCTTTCACCCATTTATAGAAGTAGTTAATCATAAATAAAATGAATTTAGATTTACCTGGAGCCGATGGCAGAGAGTCGTCGATGTCCATCCCCCACTTCATGAATGGCCATGTGGATAGGACCGAATGAAGTTGTTCCCTAGGCCGGTGGATCATTGGTGCATACTTTTGGCATTTATCACATTTTCGAATAAACTCCTTAGTGTCTTTTTCCATACTATCCCAATAGTATCATGCTTTGATGATTTTGTGAATTAGCGATTCGGCACCAGAGTGGTTCCCACAAGTGCCTTCATGGACTTCTTGTAGAACATAATCGGTGTCACCTGGTCCCAAACATACGGATAATGGTCCATCGAACGTCCTCCTGTACAATGTTCCATCTTCAGCCAATGTGAATCGACCAGCTTTCGTTCGTAAGGCCCTCGATTCTTTAGGGTCCGATGGGAGCTTTCCATTCTTCAAGTATTCAATATATTTATTCCTCCAATCCCAGGTTAAGATTGTGGAGTTTATCTCAGTGTGACCTTCTTCGATCGCGGATCTCGAGAGTTAAACGATAGCCCAAGAGCTGATTTCGTCCTCCTCGACTGATGACCCCAAATTTGCAAGAGCATTGGCTTCACTGTTCTGCTCTCGAGGTACGTGCTGCAAGGCCCATTCTTTAAAATGGTGCAAGGTCACCTACAGCTTGTCCAAATACCTTTACATTCTATCCGCTCAAACATCGAAGGTTTTTTTAACTTGGTATACTACAAGCAAGGAGTCGCATTTGGCTTCAATGACCTTTCCTCTTAAGCTTTTAGCTAGTTCGAGACCTGCAATCATGGCCTCGTACTCAGCCTCATTGTTAGTCAACTTAGATTTTTGATGGACTTTCTAATAGCGTTGCCCGTGGGTGGCTTCAAAATGATGCTTAGTCCGGACCCCTTCATATTCGAAGCGTCATCTATGAAAAGGATCCACACCCCTGATGATGTACTTGATTTTAACAAGAGTTATTTTTCAACTTCGGGTACAAGGGTTAGCTTGAGATCGGCCACGGAGTCTGCTAAAATTTGAGACTTGATGGCTGTTCGGGGTTGATATTCGATGTCGTACCCACTGAGTTCGACGACCCATTTGGCCAATCGGTCTGATAGTTCGGGCTTATGCAAAACATTATGAAGCGGGTAAGTGGTTAATACAAATATAGGGTGACATTGAAAATACGATTTTAGTTTCCTAGAGGCGCTTATCAGTTCAAGGGCCAATTTCTCTAAGTGTGGATATCTAGTTTTTGTGATATGAGTTGTATCGTTGATATCGGTCTTTGTTCGACCTTGGTTCTCTGTCGATGTCCCTCTGATTCTTAGTTGCCGACCTGTTTGGATGCACCGAATCGGAAGGAGCTCCTTGTTGGTCGTCATCGACCCTGATCTTCGATTGGTGTTGATTATGTACATCTGCTCAAATTACAGCCGGATACTCGATCAAATTTTGCTTCAGCTGATGTGATGCTATCAAACTTCGTTCATTCAATCCCTAGGTGAAAGATTGAATGCCCCAATCATCTTGACCGGTGGCAAATCCATGTGTTCCATTTGAAATCGGGATACAAACTCCCTCAGCATTTCATTATCTCTCTTTCTTACTTTGAAAAGGTCCGATTTCCTTGTCGTAACCTTTATGGCTCCGACATGTGCCTTTACGAAAAAGTATGCTAACATGGCAAATAAGTTAATGGAATTTGGTGGTAGATTGTGCTACCAAATCATTTCTCCCTTCGATAGATTTTCCCTGAACTTCTTCAATGAAACAGATTCGATCTCATCATCTTCCAAATCGTTACCCTTGATGGCGCACGTGTAGGAGGTGACATGCTCGTTGGGATCGGTGGTCCCATTGTATTTAGGTACATCCAACATATGAAACTTCTTTGGAATGGGTTTTGGAGCCGCATTCGGAGGAAACGACTTTTGTACAAAATTTCTTTGAATCCATCCCTTTCAAGATTGGCGGTGTCCCCGGTATCTGATCAACTCGGGAGTTGTATGTTTCCACCTTGTTATCATTAGCTTCGATTTTCTTCTCTGCTGACTCAATTCTTTTGGTGAACTCCTCGAGCCCTTTCATTATGGCGGTATCGATCCCTGATCCGCTATCATTCGACCTCTCTAGTACTGCTCGGTACGACGAGTGGTTTCTGGCTTGACGCCACTTGGAGTTCTATGTTTATTTTTTAGCTGAGAAATAGCGGCTTGCTGAGCTTGTAGCATCTCGAATATCACTTGGAGACCGACTCCTCAGTCTCCTATACCCTGTGCACCTTGGCCACCAGATCGGCCTTCTCTGCGTATACTCCCTTTGAGATCTGCGCCTAAGTCCATATTTAAAGCAACGTGCGAACTGACATCGACTGGGTTGGGAATCGGTGCTCCCCTAAGATTAGCCTGTGGCACCTCGACTCTCGGAGTAATTACATTATCATTTTTCCCGTGAAATCGAGGACATTATCACCGTGTGTGGGTGCGTTTTGTGAGTTGACATGTTTTAACTTGAAAGCAAAGATTCTTGACAAGAACAAGCATAAAATAGTGTGTATTTATCAGAATCAGCACTGAACAATCACGATTATCCTTAGCCCCACGGTTGGAGCCAAACTATTTACTCTCAAATTCGGATAACAATTAAACTTATATTATGGTTTTAAGGATACATGATTTAATCTAATACCAATTGATAAACAAGAAATTAAACAGATCAATTATGTAATAAAATAAATCAAACCAGTATGTAGGCGAGGCCTCGACCTCGATTTGGAACAATCTTGAGGTGGAATAGTAAGAACAGTAAATTATAAAGCAATTCCGATGAACATCAAGTGAAATAACAAGAAAGTAACGGGTGTATGTATTTTTGTCAGTGAATAATTGATGATTACAAATGAATGAGATTCCTCTTTATATAATAGAGAAGTCCTAAATAAGGTACACTTCAAATTATAGTAGGAAATCATATTAACATTTGATTAACCCCTTTCCGAGATTCGCACCATGATCCTCGACCTATCACGGATATCTCACCCTTTCTGTTATCTAGCTATACCGATGTCATTTCAGAGCATGTCTCTTTCTGGTCTCGATCATTGATGTCGACCTTGGTCTGAAAAAAGGCTTCGATTTCAGACTCGACGTCCTAACTCTATGACGTGACATTCCTTTCTCGATCAAAGAATGAAATTGGGTAGCCCCGTCTTCTACCGTATACAATATTGCATCTTATGGCGGTGAATGGAGGTTTGCTGCCCTGAGAACGCCTTCCCGAAGATTGTATGTATTGTTTAGTGCTTTGAAGTTCTCGTTCTTTTGTATCCGGGATGTTAAGACTACAAATCCTGAGGAAACTTAGCCAGGAATGACATGAAAGATGCCAAATGAGTAGAGTAAGGTACCTTAATTCATATATATGGAATAAAGGAGAGACATGTCACCGGAGCATGACTTACAGTTCCATGCACAGTCATTTTATAAAAAATACAAAGCTGAAGGCTTAAAATTCTATTGATATACATGTCAAGCTTTTTTGGAGAAAGGCAAAAAATGTGGCCTTTCTTGGTCATTGGGGCAGTTTGGAGATGTTTTCTCCATAGATGATATGTTTCTTAAGAATCAACATGAGAAGAACGAAAGGCATGTCTTCGTTCATTCTATTCATATGTAGTCGTTTTCATCAACAGGTTGGATCGTGCTGCAAAGTAACTAGTACAGAGGATTTGTGACATGATCATATTATTGTAACTAGTTACAACTAAACCTAAATGTCAGACCCGAACTGGAATGAGTCAACTTGAGTCTAATCGAACTTGCTACAATATTAAAGAATAAAATTTAGAAATTGATATTTTTAAACCTTTGTAATTAAAAAATAGCCATTATCATGGAGTATCAAATTCTACTTATGAAACTTCAGAATATTGTCTTGGAATTTCACTTGCGAAATCCACGACAATGGTTATTTTTCATTTGCAGGCCTAAAAGTGGCTATCCCACACTGTTACTATATTATTAAGTTGAATAAAGTTCAATTAATTTAACAATATAGAGCAAATCGAGCCTGAACTGAAATGAGCCTAGCCTGACTCGGTTTTAGGAAAAGTTAAATTCATAATAAACAGTTTGGACGAGAATCAATACTCCGCCTTCGTAAGACCCTTTCGAGATAGGGAAATCAATGAGCTTATTTCGAATGTTTATGATTCTGGTAGCAACATGTGACATGCAAATGACGCACTGCTCGTAATAAATCATTTCGTTTCACACTTTCGCTTCTTGGTCGATCGCGTTGTCCTGAAAGGGCTTCACTTAAAACTAGGGGTGGCAATCGGCTTTCAATGGCCTACCTCACCAAGTAAAGTCATAATTTTAATTTAAAAAAAAGTAGTTCGGTGCACTAAGCTCGCGTTATGCGCGTGGTTCGGGGAAGGACCGGACCTCAGGGGTCTATAGTACGCAATCATATTCTGCAATTCCATAAGAGGTTGTTTCCACTGCTCGAACCCGTGACCTCCTAGTAATATGGAAGTAACTTTATCAATTACGACAAGGCCCCCTTTCAAGTCATTTTGATAAAATGGCAAATAAATAAATAACAAAGATCATCATATATACCTGTATACGGTCAAAACCCGACTCTCCCGACTTCGTATGGTTAATCGAGACCAGGATGGCAGGCCAAGGTTTGATCCCGTGTTATATCAGATAGTGACATGAAGATACATTACCAAGCTCGTGATTCGAGGGCCAATAGAGTTAAGAGACCAGCCGAGATCGAGACCGAACATGATAGGCATCGAGCGAGACCGAAAAAGCATGCTGAGTCGAATAACGAAAAGCCGAGATATCCGTGATCGGGCAAGGATCATGGCGAAAATCTCGGCACGTATCAAATCAAGACTGATTATTTAGCCAATCATGGGATCTTCTTCCGTCTTTAGAATTGTACCATAAGTAGGATTCCTCTAATATATGAAGGGGGATTCCAATCATTTTGAATCATCATGTTCACGCATACCAAAGTAATATATAACATTTTCTATCTTAAGCATTCTCACTCTGCTGTTCAGTTCATACTTTTCAGTTATACTCTTAGTTGGTTCGAGGGCGATCTAGCTCGAGGGCCATGCTGCACTTTATATTTGTTTTTTTATTTTATATTTAATTTCTAACATCCATTCTCATATTTCTCAATTTGTGCCAAGTGAAATCACATATCCTTAAAATCACTTATAAATTTATTTGTTATCCGATTTTAAGGGTAAACAGTTTGGCGCCCACCGTGGGGATAAGGATAATAGTGATTGCCTGGTATTAATTTTCATAACACACACTGCTTTACACTTGTTCTTGTAAGCATTTTTATTACATGATCAGCATGTCGAAATCTCAAGCAGTACCTACACACATCGACAATGGCCTTGGTTTTCATGGCGAAAATGACAACATAGTTTCCCCAGGGAACGAAGTGCCTCCGGTTGACCTTGAGGAAGTACCAGTTGCAGACCCCGTCGACGTCAGTTCCCATGCTGCCCTGAATGCAAATCTGGGTGTCGACCCCAAAAATAGCATCCGCAGAGACGTTCGATCAACCAATCAAAATGCACAGGGCGGCGAAGAAGGTGGAATCAACCTTCGAATAATATTCTAAATGTTGCTGGCTCAACAAGTTGCAAAAGCACAACTCAAAAATTAGAACCATGCACCGAGTAGGGTCGAACCTGAGCCATCACAGGAAGTTGTTCACAAGGCTGAACTATTGACGGGGAGGTCAAATGTAAATGAATCAGGGACCGACCCCGCTATCATGAAAATGCTGGAGGAGTTGACAAATCGAATTGAATCGGGGGAGAAGAAGATTGAAGCGAATGACAAAAAAGTGGAAAGATATAACTCCCAAGTTGATCAAATTCCGGGGGCACCACCGATTTTGAAGGGTTTGGATTCAAATAAGTTTGTGCAAAATCCCTTCTCCCTAAGCGCGGATCCTAAGCCTATTCCAAAGAAATTCCGCATGCCAGAAATTCCCAACTATAATGGAACTACCGACCCCAACAAGCATGTCACTTTTTACACATGCGCATTAAAGGGGAACGATCTAGAGGACGATGAGATTGAGTATGTGCTGCTGAAGAAATTAGGAGAAAATTTGTCAAAGGGGGCGAGGATATGGCACCATAATTTGCCACCCAACTCCGTTGATTCTTTTGCCATGCTCGCAGATTCCTTCGTCGAAGTACACGCCCGAGCCATAAAGGTCGAGACTAGAAAGTCGGACCTTTTCAAAGTGAAACAGAAAGACAACGAGATGCTTAGAGAGTTCATATCTCGGTTCCAAATGGAGTGTATGGACCTGCCCCCTGACGTCGATGGTTGGGTTGTTCAGGATTTCACTCAAGGCCTAAACATACGAAGTTTGGTAGCCTCACAACAGTTAAAGCAGAACTTTATCAAATATCCAGCTGTAACCTGGGCTGATGTGCATAATCGGTACCACTCAAAGATTAAGGTCGAGGATGACTAGTTGGGGGATTCTTCCGGGTCCGTTTATCCAACCAAGGCCATCGATAGAGTTAAAAGGGATATTGACCAGGAATCATGGTCAAACAGAGATCGATAACAGCCATACAGTGGAGATCGGAAAAACAACGGGACTGGGCGCAACCCCATTCAAAGTGATAGAAGAAATGATCGAGGATAGAGCTCTCGAGGGATCATAAGTAAGAGTGGTTTCGACAGAAATATCGAGCCCAAAGAAGCACCAGGACTATCGGAATACAACTTCAACGTTGATGCATCAGCTATTGTATCAGCCATCGGGCGTCAAGTGACCAGGTAGCCCCGACCTCTACAGAATGATCCGGCCTAGAGAAATCCTAATCAAATATGCAAATATCATGGCACCCATGGTCATAGAATAGAAGACTGCAGACATCTGAGGGAGGAGGTAGCCCGTTTGTTCAACAAAGGACATCTTCGTTAATTCTTAAGTGATCGGGCTAAGAAAAACTTCAAGAATAGAGATTCAAACAGACATAATGAGCAAGAAGAGCCGCATCACATGATCCACATGATTGTTGAGGGGTAGATATTCCTCAGGGGATGTTACATCTCGTATTTTCGTACGTTAAAGTTTCATCTTCAGTTAATTGACGTAGACTCGGGGATGAGATTATCTTGAGATTATAAGTATTTACGCTATTTATAACAAGCGATAAGTAAGTGGCATGAAATATAAAAGGGAAACGTATCAAATAAAATAATTTTCGTTGAAAGTTCTCAATTTGGGATAAAATACGGTCCGAGCTTCAATACCCGGTATTTATAAACTAGTGCCATACAAGGTACCCAATGACCATGATAGTAGAATACGTAAAGTATATTAAAAGTGAGTAGTATTTTAAGTAATTTGAGATAATTCTTAATTATGTAGGTAATTGGTTAATTATTAGGTAATGGCATATATCCTAATTAACTAATGAATTATGGGATAAAGATTAAACCCCCACACCTACGTGGCAGCAAGCCACCACCAAAATATATGACTCTTAGTCATTATGGGTTATGTGGCAAAAATCATAGATTAAGGGGTGTGGTTAATCTACTACATGGAGTGGTCCCCACACAAATTCAAACACAATGCCTTTTTAATTCAAAGAAAGATACATATCTTTCAACAATTCAAAAATAGCAAAGACTCTAAGTATGGTGCAATCCGAAGCAACGTGATCTTCAACAAGTAAGGTACGGATCTTCAATAATTCAAACAAAGATTTCATAGCCTCTTAATCAACGTGAGATTTTGTAATTTTAAGGGAGTACAGTGCAATCCTTCTCAAGAATATCATACGAATTTTTCCCTACTCCAGGTATGTTAAGGCTAAGCCCTTCCTTCATTTTGGTATGATCTCATAACTACATGTGTTTGATGACGAAGCATAAAGAGAAGTTCAAAATCCCGAAGTTATGTACATTATCCCTGTCTCATAATATATACAGTATTATAGTATTTTCACCACCATCGAGCTATAATCGGTGGGCAGGCCCCTATTGGGGAACCTCAGATTAGATGGTAAGTTATATACCAAGCCTACTGTGGCCGAGCACCTATGAGCTAGCCCAGTTGGCCAAGATACAACACCTAGTATGGCCGAGAGCCTATGAGCAAGCCTACTATCGCGCCCTTTTTTCTCGCAAAACCGGGTTTCGACATGTGACAACTCTTTTAAGGAGGTTCTAAAAGAGATTAGTCGCCACCTAACGATTTTAAGGTGAGTTAAGGAATCTATTTGCATATGACTCGGGTTTACTAGTTTGCGTCACCAAAGGTCGGGTAAGGGCTCGAAATTACCTCGAAGAGAAGGTGTTAGGCACTCTTTGAGGTACACAACTGTGGGTCCCAGTCGAACTCGAATTATATGAATTAGTCAGATAAACAAAGACATAGAGAAAATAAGAAGTTTGGGAAGTTTTATTATCAAAAGGCTTTGAATAAATACAAACACTTGATTCAAAGATAAGATGGGAGTCCTATGTTTTTTAACCTAAAGGATCACCCCGTGCAACATAAGTAATACTTCGTAACTCCCTCGAGATGGGGTATTACTCGTATTATTCAGCAGACATAGACTATCTTGTCCTGCTACCCGATTAATATCTTTAAGTTTTTACCTAAAGCGCACTAGTTGATTCTAAATCGTGCCTTATGCATGCACTACCTATCCCATGCCTATGGTCCAGGAGGCAATTGAACCTCTATCTTGGTGGTTCTAGACTTGACTTAGGCTGCTCAAAAATACTAAAACTAGGCGACAAATCAAAACAAATAGGGCTGTAATTAAATCCATTTAAAGGCTCACATTAGCCTCCGCAATTAGACAAACAAATGCACGCAAACAGATTTTACATATTAGGCGGTTTTCAGACTTGAAGGGATTGCGGCTGTTAAACTCTATAGGCATAGTTTCTAGATGATCTGATTCAGATACACAAGCTATTTTTAGACCTAGGATTTCTAAATTACCAGTTGGTAAGTTCCAGGCGCTGCTAAACTGTTTATTACAGATTATCAGTTAACAAATCTATAGGCATGATCTCTAAGTGATTTAACAATAAGTAACGATGAGACTTTCCGAAAGTGCTCAGAATTATTACGCTTCCTAATAATCGCGTGGATAGACAATAAAATACCATTTGAAAAGCGAGTGGTGACATCCTATAGGCATGATTTCTAAAGCTTGGAAATTGGAACTAATTTTATACAATTAACTCATTTAGGCATGCTTTCTAAAAATTGATAGTTGGAACTGATTTTACACATTTATCTCTTATAGGCATGATATCTATTGAGCAGATTAAGGAGAAGTCGGTAGAAAATATTCCCAATAGGCATGCTGTCTAGCAACACATAGCAGCAGACACAAGAATAAGATTAAACACTTATGCATTGACGACATACTAATTATGTGAGTGTGTGATTTCCTAATGACATGGTTTCAAATAGTGCACAAAGAGATTCACATATAACCAAATGGATCACACAAATCCTATGAACATGCTTTCTACCCTTTTTATGCAAGTATTAGGCGATACCCATTTCCCAATTTCACTATTACTCCAATTGTTATTACAGAATTAAGACAAGTCCAATAATGAAATAAAATCACAAAGTGATACAAATAAATATAGTAGGCCCAAGACATGCCCAAAGAATACCCATCCCTGCCAGGCCTTCAACTAAGCTCTTTCTCCACACAGATATCCACCTAGCCCAGAAACCATAGGAGAACTGGAACCAAACCCAACAGCCATGGTTTAATCATAGGATACAGGAAAACAATCACTTATACAAGTCAAGTGGCACATTCAGTAGGCAGAAAGAGGGGCAGAATTGAGTAGTCATGAAAATGGCCAAGAACCTCAGGCCCTGGTGTGTCAGAGTTCACAAAGGTCTCAAAGTGGACCCCGAGCAGTGCTCACACTAGGGAGGTTAATGGAGAAAGCTTTAGTGGACTTGTCTTTCAGCCAGCCAAAAATTATAGGTTTAGAATAACGTATAAAACCAAAGAAAATAGTAGTCAAATAGCAGAATTTGGAGAAGTGCATTTGCATTTTAGGAACAAGCATTACAAAAGAGATCACACAATGAACATATCAACATAGAGGGTACACAAACTCAAGAGACAGGTTAATGTTGCAAGTCTACACTTAGCACATTAGGGCAGGGTACCTCTGTAAGAAGCAAGGGGGATTACGGCTTATGGGATTACAAAGTAATAAGCAAAGGAGCATTAGGCCAGTAAGACAAACAATTAACTTAACAAGTTCAAGCCTTAGGGTCAGATTATGCTACACCAGGGTTTAAACAGTGTAACTCATACCAACAAGGTAAACAAAAAATCAGATGTTATAGGGGACAGAAGTTAAGAAACTAGTCTAAAAGGTTCCACCTAGTTGCTAGGGAGTACGAAATTTTGAAAGGAAAGAACATATTAAGTGATAAACATGATCATATGAGCAAATCACAGCTAGAATGAGGGTCTTATCATAAATTAGGGCATATCACAGAGACAAATCAGTTACTATAAAAATCCAGGACAAGGCAGAAGACACACGAATGTCATATAGCCAGTGTAAACACTCAAAGTACCAATACATTAAGCTAAACGAACTTCAAACAGTCTAACTTACTCAAGTTAAACACACACACATTTTAGAACTGATAATTTAGGCATGAGCAAATGCTGGGGGTGGGGGGGTTCATATGATAAGAAAAGTCACACATAGAGATAGTCTAGAAAACACATTAGGTTATGTAATTTCAGAGGCATGAATATGCTAATTATAACATAAGAGAATGAACATTGCAAAGGTTGAGAACTAACCAGTTACTGATCGACAAGTAAAGAAACAAGAAAAGGACAGAGTCACTTTGAGCGTCAACAAAGCAGTATAACCCAGAACCTTAGATGTGTCAAGTTTCCAAGGACTTCAAGGAACCCAAGGAAATGCTCACACCTAAGGAAGGTTAAGAAAATAGGAATTCTGGTGGCCTTGGCTTTCAGCCGGCCAAGGGCCAAAATAGGACAAGAGAATAAACGAACAACAAAGTTAAGATCCTTAGGTTTAGTGGAAATTTTAGAGATTCAAAAGTCTGTCCAAAAGGGGAAGGGAAATGGGTTTATATAGTAGTCAAAATCGAGCAACAAACAAGGAAACGGAGTAATTAAGGCAACAAACAAGGAAAAGAAACATACCAATCGATTTGAAATCAATTTAAGAGAGAAATCTGGAAACTCTAGTTTCATAGGAAAAGTGTAAATCAGTAGAATCTAAACAAAATCGAACTCACACAGTAGCATTAAACGAATATAGTTGAAATATCGCTCAAAATCAGAGATTCAAACTATTTTTATTTGATTTCGGAAGATATTGCTTGCCATGTTTAAGCAAGCACCTGGGTAACACAAAAAACGAACAACCAGTACCACAAGGAGTCAAATATAGAGTATGGCAACCGAATCCCATTATTAGTAGGATTAGGAGATGGATTTAGAAGGGCGGCGATTAGGGTTCATTAGAGAAAGAAGGGGAGGTTGAGAGAGTTTAGCGTCGGCAGGTTAGAGGGGAATGAGTTAGGGTTTGGGGGTTAGGTAATTTAAGAAGGGGATTAAATGTGGGTCGTTGATCTTAGAGATCAACGACCAGGATTTTAAAAGGGGTTAGGTCGGTTTGGCGAGGCGGGTCGTGACAGGTTTGGGCTGGGGGTTATTGGGTTAGTGTTAATGGGCTGGTTTGGTCCGATAATCTAATTTAAAAATGGGCCAGCTTTTATAAATAAAAATTAAAAGGAAAATAATTTAAATAAATAAGTAAATAAATATATAAAAATGCTACTTATGCAAATTAATACGTTAAACAATAATTGAAGACTATAAAAAATGTAAGATATTATTTTAACCTTAAATGAAATATCAATTGTAATAAGAATGCAAAATATATGCTATTATTGCAAATTTATGCAAATAGCCTAAAAATACCATTGTAATGGGGTAAAAATATTCCAAAAATGTATTGGGGATGCAAATAATAATTTTAAGTGATTAAGTCATCACAAATAATTTAAAAGAGTAATTAAATAAATTTTAATGCAAGGAAAAAATTGATTTAAAAGCCCTAAATTATGAAAATTATAAGAAATGCTTGTGTAAATCCTGTGAATTAGTAATAATGCAAAAAATGTTATTTTGAAAGTATGTATATTATTTGAAAAATATATGAGGTCAAAATTGGGTATCAACAGCTGCTCCTTTTTACCGGGGAATGATGAAAGAGCTGTCGGGTAAAGAAAATAATGATCGATTTTGACCGAATGAGGTGATTTTTAAAAAAACTGGAGGCCTAGACCTGGTCCCTGAGTTGCCTACATATCCCTGATGTTACGGGAATCAGGCCGTGTGCAGTTCTGAATCTAGCGGTGAACTGAGCCGATGTAGCTGTTGTAGGAATGGTCGTATGCTTCGGAAAGTGTTCCTTTAGGTAGGACAATAATGGATGTATCTTAGAATAGTTATGGATGAGTATTTGAACGGTTATCAAGTGGAAGCGGGTAACGAACGGTGGTTGGCTGCATGTGAGGTAATTTCAGGATGTGAGCATCGAACAAAAATCGGAGAGAAGATTTCTCCCATTAAGAGAACAGTTACCTCCTGGATTACCTGCAAAACTTAAACGCAATGCATGCAAGTATATATGGATTATTGCGAGAATTTAAACATGATGCAAATTCCCTTGGGACCATGAAAGTTGTTGTTGGACGATGAGGATAATGTCCTTAGACCATGATGTCCTGGGCCATGAATCGCGTGATAAGGGATTCACAGGCCAAGAAATGATGTTCTGGGGCCATGTAAATGGTGCCTCTGAACCATGATGCTTTTGAATAATGATGTGCAATATTGGGAGATCCTCAGGCCATGGCATGGTGTCTTCCGTCTATGCGGATGATGCCTTCAAACTATGATGCCTTTGGATAAAATAGCGATGTTTTAACCTATGAGATGCAAACACATGATGCTTGGTCGTACGCGAAGCAAAACAAGACAGAGCTTAGTCTCGTGTAAGATTGGGGAAGATCTTAGCCCCGGGAAAGTAGAAAATAGTGCTAGATTTCAAGTAGCATAACGGAGGTAGTGTTTGGTATTATGCAAGGAAAATCAATTCTTAGCCTTATGCAATTAGGAAGGAAATGTTAGCTTCATACAAGAAAAGGAGACAGTGCTTAGTCTCAATACACGGGAAGGGAGACAGTGCGTAGTCTCATGCAAGGAAAGGCAGAGCTTAGCCTTATGAAATTGGGGAGGAAATGCTTAGCCTCATGCAAGAAAAGGGGACAGGGCTTAGTCTCATGCAAGGAAAGGCAGAGCTTAGCCTTATGCAATTAGGGAGGCAATGCTTATCCTCATGCAAGAAGAGTAGACAATACTTGGTCTCATGCAAAGGAAGGCATAGATTAGCCTTCTGCAATTAGGGAGGCAATGCTTAGCCTCATGCAAGAAGAGGAGACAGTACTTTGTCTCATGCAAAGGAAGGCAATGCTTAGCCTTATGCAATTAGGGATACAATGTTTAGCCTCATGAAAAAAGAGGAGATAGTGCTTAGTTTTATGCAAAGGAAGGAAATGCTTAGCCTTATGCAATTAAGGAGGCAATTCTTAGCTTTATGAAAGAAGAGGAGATAGTGCTTAGTCTCTATGCGTGGGAAGGAAGACAGTGCTTAGTCTCATGCAAAGGAAGGCAATTCTCAGCCTTATACAATAACGGAGGCAATGCTTAGCCTCATGCAAGAAGAGGACACATTGCTTAGTCTCATGCAAAAGAAGGCAATGCTTAGCCTTATGCAATTAGGGAGGCAATGCTTAGCCTCATTTAAAAAGAGGGCAGTGAGTGATAGTAGAGTATTTCTTAGCTGGAGATATGTTTGCGTTTGGAAACTTTGTCGTTATGAAGATAGTGATTTTTGTGAATATTCCTCTTACATTAATTGTCCCTACATCCGAAGGAAAATCGTGAGTTTTGCGAGGAAGGTTGGTACGTGCTTTCACCTTCTTGCTCTGCTTTTGCTCTTGTTTTGAGATCCTGTTTGAGTTGACCTGGGTAGCATATGGCTATTTTAAAATAAAGTTTTCGAGAAAATATGCGTGCATTTGATGAA
Source organism: Nicotiana paniculata (assembly GCA_005239505.1). Taxonomy (NCBI): domain Eukaryota; kingdom Viridiplantae; phylum Streptophyta; class Magnoliopsida; order Solanales; family Solanaceae; genus Nicotiana; species Nicotiana paniculata. The sequence continues at coordinate 25,717 of ML306135.1, forward strand.
TGTAATTATTTAAAAAGCATAGCAGTATGCAATATCAAGTAAATTAGATGAACCAATGACTGTGACACTTTAGAGACATTGTGACTTCTTTGCATTCAAATTTTGAGGGTCATACTCAAAATTCTGCCCCAGTTCAATAAGCGATTCTTTGATCGTTCTGCATATGATGAAGTTGGCTGGCCTTGCTCTTGAATTTTGAGGGTCCTCCTCAAAATGCTTCCCCAGTTTCTGACCATGGTGGAAAATGAAGATTTTATTGAGTTGCGACCGAACCCACATGGATGCCTACGTATCCCCTCTTAAACGGGAATCAGGTCAGGCGTAATTTAGTTACATCAGATGAAGAAATGTAAACAATCTAAACATAATATCTCTTGACTGCATCTGAGTTGATGGGCTTTGGCCAAATTTCTCCGTCCATTTCTACAATTATGAGCACTCCTCCTGTTAGTACTCTTTGAACCATGTAGGGCCCTTGCCAATTGGGAGAAAATTTCCCTTTGGCTTCATTTTGATGCGGGAAGATCCGCTTCAGCATCAGTTGCCCCGGTGTGAACTGTCTAGCTCTGACCCTTTTGTTGAAAGCTCTAGACATTCTGTTCTGGTAAAGTTGACCATGGAATATCACATTCATTGTTTTCCCATCAATAAGAGCTAATTGTTCATAGCGACTTTGTATCCATTTTGCGTCACTGAGTTCAGCCTCTTGTATAATTCTTAAAGAAGGAATTTCAACTTCGGCATGAATGATAGCTTCAGTACCATAGAACAACAAGTAGGGGTTGCTCCGGTTGATGTGCGAACTATGGTACAATTCCCTAACAAGGCAAATGGTAATTTCTCATGACATTTCTTGTGGTTGTCTACCATCTTTCTCAATATTTTCTTGATATTCTTATTTGCAGCCTCTACGACTCCATTCGTTTGAGGCTTGTATGCTGTGGAATTTTTATGCTTGATCTTGAAGGTTTCACACATAGATTTCATTAAGTCACTGTTGAGGGTGGCATTATTGTCGGTGATGATGGGTTCTGGCACCCCGAATTGGCAAACAATACGATCCCTGATAAAATCTACGATGACTTTCTTGGTTACGGCTTTGTAAGATGCAACCTCAACCCATTTTTTGAAGTAGTCTATGGACACTAGAATGAACTTGTGCCCGTTTGAAGCGGCGGGTTCGATCGGACCGATGACATCCATTCCCTAAGAGACAAAAGGCGAAGGTGCACTTGTTGCATTGAGTTCATTTTGTGGCACCCGTATCATATCTGCATGTATTTGGCACTGATGGCACTTTTGAACATACCTAATGCAGTCAGTTTCCATAATCATCCAAAAATATCCTGCTCTTAATATCTTCTTGGCTAAAACGAAACCCTTCATGTGTGGTCCGCAAGTTTTGGCATGTATTTCTTCGAGCAGTTTGGAGGCTTCCTTGGCGTCAACACATCGTAATAATCCTAGGTCTGGAGTCCTTCTGTACAGAATTCCTCCACTTTGGAAGAAATGGTTGGATAATCTTCGGAGTGTGCGTTTCTGAATATGATTTGCATGCTCCGGTACTCTCATTTTACCAAGTATTCTTTGATATCATGGAATCACGGATTCCCATCTGTTTCTTCTTCAACGTAAGTGCAATAATCTAGCTAATTATGGATCCTTACTGGAATAGGGTCGATGAAATTCTTGTCCTGGTGTTGTATCATGGAAGACAAGGTGGCTAATGTGTCTACGAACTCATTCTGATTCTCGGAACATGTCTGAACTCTATCTTTGTGAATCTCTTCATCAACTCTTGCACATAGTACAAATATGGTAATATTTTGGTATTCTTTGTAGCCCACTCTCCTAGAACCTGATTTACCAAAAGTTTTGAATCACCAATTACCAGCAATTCCTGGATATTCATGTCAATGGCTAAATTAAGTCCCAAGAGGCAAGCCTCATATTCTGCATATTATTGGTGCACAGAATCTGATTTTTGCGGATACCGGATAAGGTTGATTTGTCTCTAACACCAAAACAGCTTCGATACCCACTCCTTTGAAATTTGCAGCCCCATCGAAGAACATCCTCCAACCATCGTAGGTTTCGGCGATTTCCCCTACAAATGACAGTTCTTCATCGGGAAAATACGTTTTCAGCGGTTCGTATTCTCCTCCTACAGGATTTTCTGCCAGATGATCTCCTAATGCCTGTCCCTTGACCGCCTTCTGAGTTACATAGATGATGTCAAATTCACTCAATAGTATCTGTCATTTTGCCAGCTTCCCAGTAGGCATGAGTTTCTAGAAAATGTATTTCAGAGGATCCATCCTTGATATGAGATATGTGGTGCAGGCATAGAAGTAGTGTCTCAACTTTTGAACTATCCATGACAGGGAACAACAAGTGCATTCCAACAAAGAATACCGTGCTTCATAGGGTGTGAACTTCTTACTCAGATAGTATATGGCCTTCTCTTTCCTCCCCGTCTCATCGTGTTGTCCCAAGACGCAACTGAAAGCCCCATCTAGTATGGACGGATAAAGTAACAAAGGTCTAACAGGTTCCGACGGGACCAGGACTGGTAGTGTGGAAAGATATTCCTTTACTTTGTCAAAAGCTTTGTGGCATACTTCATTCTTACGTGTTGCGGCATCCTTCTTTAACATTTTGAAAATCGGCTCACAGATCACGATTGATTGTGCTATGAAGCGGCTGATGTAATTGAGACACCCCAAGAAGCTCATCACATCTTTCTTGTTCCTTGGAGGTGGCAAATCCCGGATTGGCTTGACCTTTAACGGATCCAACTCTATTCCTCGACGGCTGAAGATGAATCCTAACGACTTTCTAGCAAGGATTCCAAAAGCATATTTTGCGGTGTTCAGTTTCAAATTATACCTTCGAAGCCGATCTAGGAACTTTCTCAAGTCTGCTATGTGGCATGTACCCTTATTGGATTTGATGATGTAGTCGTCCACATATACTTCTATCTCCTTGTTTATCATGTCATGGAAAATGGTTGTCATGTCTCTCATATAAGTGGCTCCATCATTCTTTAGACCAAATGGCATCATTTTATAGCATTACACTCCCCATGGCATAATAACGGATGTCTTCTCGGCATCTTCTTCATCCATCCAGATCTGATGATATCCCGAAGCAGTTCACAAAAGACTGGAGTTCATGCCTGGCACAGTTATCGATCAGTATGTGTATATTGGGTAACGGGAAATCATCTTTAGGACTTGCTTTGTTTAAATCTCGATAGTCAACACATACTCTAACTTTCCCATCCTTTTTCGGAACTGACACAATATTAGCCAACCAGGTTGGATCAACCACTCTGAGAACCTTAGTTTTGATCTTCTTGGTGGCCTTTTCTTTAATTTTCAGACTCATATCTGGCTTGAACTTTATGAGCTTCTGCTTTACTGGCGGACACATATGGTTGGTAGGTAGTTTATGAGACATTATAGACGTGCTCAAACCAGTCATATCATCATAAGACAATGCAAAAATATCTTCATACTCTTTCAGGAAATGGATGTACTCTTCTTTCTCTAATGGTGACAGGTGAATGCTTATGCGAGTTTCTTTGGACTTAGGCTTGTTCTCAAAATTTTCCACTTCTCTGACAATTTCCTCAGGTATTATGTCTCCTTCTTCTATTTCCTCCGAATTACTATCCTTATGTTGCGTTGTCTCATTACATGTCATAGTTGTTGGTTCATCATGATAAGTAATAATAATGTTGTAGAGAGAAAATGTAAAGGATAATAATAAATACTATAATAGCAAACCATTGATAAATCCAAAAATGTCAGACAAAAGCAATTTTAACGATCCAAACAATTGTTTCAAATCAAAATAACAAAATACTGAAAAATATCTTTAAAATGCCCATAAAAATTGTTTTCAAAATAAATGATGCTAGAGGCCAAGCTACCTCGGAACTAGGCGGGCCCGTGATGGTGTAGCGGTCCAGTTCCTGAGAACAACTCCCTTTTCCACTAGCTGAATGACAAGACCTTTCTCCTCCTCCTTCTCAACTATCGCGTTGCAATCCATATCTTCATCTTCTAAGGACAGATTCCTTAAGCTAGCTAGAACATCATCTTTTTCAGATCCCCACATCATGTCGGCCTGATGAAAGGATTGGCTCAAATATGGTACCGGCTGCTCAAGAGGGTAATAAGGACCACACCATGGAGGTGACCAATCGTTATACTCCTGCTAGGTGTACTGATATCCAAGTCCAAAGGTTGTGCTATGACACTTTAGCTGTATTGGTTTAGTGATACCCTGGAGATTCTTACCGAGCCCCCAACCAGGTTCATACCCTGCCCATGCCAATATGCTCTCTATTTTTCTACTCCACCATTTATCTTTATCAATCATGTTGACATTCCCAATGCGATGATAAGTCTCTCCACCCAACTTCTTTTTATTCTCAACAACCAAAACAGTCTGATTGGTGTAAGTTGGATTACTCCTGTCCCCGTGAATGATTACTTCCTGATGATTCCATTCGAACTTCATGACCTGGTGTAGAGTAGAGGCCATAGCCCCAACAGCGTGTATCCAAGGTCATCCCAACAACACATTGTATGTTGCAGATATGTCCAACACTTGAAATTCAACATCAAACCAAGTCGGGTCCATCTGAAAACAGAGGTTGGTCTCCCCAATCGTGGCCCTTTGAGACCCATCGAATGCTTTCACGTTCATACTCCCTGCTCGTATCTCATGCAAACCTTTACCCAACCTCTTCAAAGTGGTCAATGGACAGATTTTGAGACTTGAACCCCCATCTATCAAGACCCTGGCAATGAATTTGTCTTCGCACTGCACTATGACATGCAGTGCCCTGTTGTGACTCAACCCTTCCGGAGGTAGTTCATCTTCATGGAAATTGATCTTATGGCTTTCCAATAATTGTCCTACCATATCGGCCACCTCCCCACTAGTAATGTTATTTGGTACATAGGCTTCGTTCAGCACTTTCATCAACACATTCCTATGCGCCTCAGAGTTCTGTAGTAGTGGTAGAATGGATATCTGGGTAGGGGTTTTGTTTAGATGATCAACCACAGAATACTCTTTTGCTTGCACCTTTCTCCAAAGATCATCCAGGCCAGCTTCAATGATAGGCGGCTTAGAAGCGGCTTATTTACTTGTTCCTACCAAATGTTCGGGCGTAAAAAGATAACCAATTCTGGTCATGCCTTGTGCTGCACCTGTTTCCTCCATTTCCCCTTTCCTTTCCTACTCGCTTCTGCAGCATAGTCCCATGGTATAGCATTAGACTTAAAGGACGGTGTCGGTGCTACCGTCACGGTGAAGGGTGTGGTTACTTCCACTTTGAACAGAGTTAGCACGACTGAGGGTGTTGTTACTTCAACCTTAAACGGAGTCGGTGTGGCTACTTCAACCTCAATTGGTGACTGAATCTGTACCACGATAGGTGTGAGAGTGACTGGAGGTATTTTAGGATTATCCCCTTCACTAATGAGCCCAATTGACCGTTTCGTATCCCATTCTTCGTCGGTTTCCATCATATTTACCCCCTCGCCCGTGTGATCTGAGAGAGGATTGTTACGGACATCAGTTGCAGCCTCTTTTGCTTGTATAACCTTGGTGTCAATCAAGGTATGGATCTTATCCTTCAATGTGCGACATTCATCAGTAGTATGATCCTTCATGCCCGGTGGTAGGCACATGTCTTATATGGGTTAATCCATTGGGAGGAATCTTCCATGGCAACAACGGGAATGGGAATGACAAAACTGGTAGCCTTCAGTCTCTCGTACAATTGGTCGATGGGTTTAGCAATTGGGGTGTATTGTCTGGGCGGTCTGCGGTCAAAATTTGGTCTAGGGTTTTGGTAGTTTTGGCAGGCTGGTGGTGATTGGTTGTATGTTGGCTGGGTGTTATAAGTATGGTCAGTGGCGGCGGGTTGTTGGTATCTGGGAGGTGAAGGCTGATATGTGGGTGGGGGTGTTTGTTATGTGAGAGGAGACTTCGGACCTTGGGCCACCCTCACTGCCCCTACTTCCTTCTTTTTAGAAATACCGCCTGACTGCAAGGCTTTGTTTGTAGCCTGGAGTGCTTCAAAATTTGTCACCATTCTGCTATTAATCCTCTCTTCTATTATTTCTCCCAATTTGGTGGTGTCAGAAAATTTATGGTTTTCAATAACCATCAGTCTCTAATAATACTGCGGATCCTGAGCTCAGACGAAGAACTTATTCCTCTGTTCTTCTTCTAGTGCTGGCCTTACTTTCGCAGCTTCTGACCTCCACCGAGTAGCATACTCACGGAAATGTTTTGTCGGATTCTTTTTAAGATTCTTGAATGTAGAAGACGTCTTGCGCATTTTCTGTATTGAACCTGAACCGATCCATAAAATTTGATGCCATGCTTACTCAGTTAACCCATTTCTTTGGGTTTTGACTGATGTACCAGGACAAGGCGTCTCCAGTGAGGCTCCTCATGAACACTTCATGAAAATTCTTTCATCTTTGCCAACCCCTACGAGCTTTTCACAATATGTATTCAAATGTACCTTCGGATCACATGTCCCGTCAAACATTTTGAACTTAGGAGGTTTGTAACTCTCTAGCAGCTCTACGTCCGGCTGAATACACAAATACTCATAATTCAAACCCTCGATGCCTTTACCACCTTCGACACCTTGGACTCTGCTAGTAATTTTCTTGAGTTTCTCCGCCCATGTTCATGATGAGCAGGTCCTTCTCGGCGGACTCCGGTGTATATAGGGTCTGTTGTGGAGTGTAGGGTAAGGTTTCCACGTATATAGGGTTACTTTGATGGACTCTAGGAATTTGGGCGTTGTGGTGGTTGTTGGTTGTGTTTTGGGGATCCGGGGTAGGTTGTGGTGGAGTGTGGAAAGTGGTGGTTTATGGATATTGGGTCAGATGATGGTGATGTTGTGGAGGAGTCAGCACTGGAGGAGGATTAGGATTTTGAGGAGCCATGGCATATTGATGAGGTGCAGGAGGATTTTGTGGGTGCTGGTTTTGTGTGTTCTGGGGAGGTGCTGGGTTTTGAGCATTTTGTTGATTGATGTCGGGAACATTTAGGGTAAGGGAAAGTTTTTCCAAGTTCCGGACCTGCTCAAGTTCCCATTATAACTCCAATATTTTTTGTTCTAACCGTAAGACCAAGTCGTTCTGTGCCGGAGTACTCCGATCATCCGAAGTTTCGATATTCTCTACATGTGTATCGTTGTCTTTCCTGATACTGCTCATGTCATCCATTTTGGCTTTTCCTTTGTTTTTGGGATCACTTGGAGGAGGAGGAGGTGGAGGACCTCTATATCTGGTATGATATGTTGATGACACCAGTATGCACGAACAAACCGTAGGGAACGGGAATAAACAAACGAAAAGAAAAACAAAAGGTAAACAAGTCAGTAAGGAGTATTAAAAGGATATTTTCGGTATTTAAACACATATTGCGGAATTATAAATGCACGTCCTAATTTTGGGGACCTCTTTGTGCTCGAGGTAGGCCTAAGAGACATATATATTTGGAGAAAATCGATGCCAATAACTGCATCATTTCATTAATGTGATTAATGGACCAAATCTCTACTAAAGCGACAATAGTTATAAAAAGTTACTAATGGCATTTGCCTTATTACAACCAAAGTCTAAAATGAGCCTAGAAAGAAAATAAAAAATTATTCCTAATCTATTTGGTCCGAGAGATACCTTCTCCATGCTTGGATTTCTTAGCTCCATCAATCAGATTCCCCAGGTCGCGCATGTCCAAAAAACGATATGCCCTTGCTAGATGCCCTCCTTCATTGCCCTCTGCATTCTGACGGTCCGAGATCCTCTTCCTCATTTTTCCCTCAAGCTTCATGAACCCCTGCTCCAAATATTCCAACCTCTCTATTGATTTAGTAGCGATTCCTTTCCACTCGTTGATTGCTTCCATGTCCACTTTATGTTGTTTCAAATGCCTGGCTTCAGACTCGAAAACCCTTTTGCGCAACATCCTGTAATTGACTTGTGCTTCAGCAGTGTCGTCTATGACCCTATTCCTCAAATTAACCCCTGGCTTCACATCTCCCGCTATATCATCTACCAGCCGTGATGGATAGAAGTACACATGGCCGGCGTGATAGCGATCTGGCTTGATCGTTTCTTTCTCCACGATGATCATTTGATGCCACATATGATGTGCCTAGAACTTGAATGGAATGGCGTTCCCCTTGAAGTCTGCTTTATACAGAATCATGTTGGAAACTCGAGGTGTAACCTCCTTTCTTGTGATGACCAAAGGGTCATCTTATGAATTAAGACTCCATTCCGGGCTCATTATCCTTGAAACGATTAATTTTATTTACCTCAATTTGGAAATCTTTTATTTGAAAATATGAGAAATAATAATTTTTAGGGTTAAAATTTAGTTTTAGTTGACTTTGGTCAATATTTTGAGTAAACAGACCTGGATCCGTGTTCCGATGGTCCCGGGAGGTCCGCAGTAAAATACGGGACTTGGGCGTATGCCTAGAACTGAATTCCGAGGTCCCTAGCTTTAGAAATAAATTTTTGAAGAAAATTGTTTTGCTGGATTTTTAATGAAATAAATAAATGAATTAATGTTTGAAACCGTTGGTATCGGGCTAGTATTTTGATTCTGGAGCTCTGTACAAGTTTGTTATGATATTTAAGTCTTATCTGTGAAATTTGGTGAGAATCAGAGTTGATTTGACATGATTCGGACGTCTGGTTGAGAAATAGTGAAATTAAAGTGTTCTTGAGAAAACTCATTAGTTTTGAGGTTAAATTCATAGTTTTAGATGTTATTCTCGTGATTTGATCGCATGATCAAGTCCGTATGATGTTCTTAGACTTGCGTGCATGTTTGGTTTAGAGCCCCGAGGGCTCGGGTGAGTTTCGGGATGTTTTGAACTTATAAAAGTCTGCTGTAAATCTGTTTCTGGTGCACTGATGCATTCTTCATCGCGATCGCATAGAGTAAATTTACTTGGGCTCGTTTTGTGCTACGCGAACGCATAATCTGGGCCGCGAACACGAAGTACTGGGGGGATTACCCTTCGCAAACGCGACCGGGCCATTGCGAACGCATTGAGTAAGTTGGCCTGGGGGAGGGGGCTCGATTTTTTTCTACCCGAACGCGTCCATTGGGCCGCGACCGCGATGGACAATGGAAGCAAAGCTTCACGAATGCGTTCAAAACACTGCGAATGCAAAGGCCACTGGGTCATATCCCTCTTTGATCGCGACAGGCCCATCGTGAACGCGATGAAGGCATGTCCAGCGATTTAATAACAAATTTTAAAACGGGCAGAACCTATTTTTCTCATATTTTCAAACTAAAAAGACCTAGAGGCTATTTTCAACCCACAAGTTCATCCCGAAAGTCTTGGTAAATGATTCTAAACTATTCTCTCTCGATTACCCAATGCTTTTCATCACTTTTCAATCAAAAATCAAGGGTTTTCATGGAAAAAATTAGGGATTTGGGTAGAATTAGAGAATTTTGACCTCGAATTAGAGTCGGATTTCGAAACTAATTACATATTTGGGCTGGATGGTGAATGGGTAAACGTAATTTGGTCCAAACTCGAGTTTGGACCAAGCAGGCCCGGGGTCGATTTTTAACTTTTTTGAGAAAACTTAGGAAACCATAATTATTCAGTAAAGTTAGTTCCTTTAGCATTAATTAATGATATTGAATTAATTATGATTAGATACGAGTGTGTTGGAGGTGAATTCAAAAGGAAAAGATGTAATTGAGCAGTGAGTTGCCTACATAATTGAGGTAAGTGTTGTGTCTAACCTTAGCTTGAGGGAATAGGTATTGTGTGACTTCTTGTTACCTGTTTTGTTGATAAATCCAATGTATAGGTGAGGTGATGAGTACCTATACATTGTGGTCAGGTCATACATGCGAGTGAAAGTAAATTCTTATTATTTTTGTAGTTGTAAAGCCTATTACTTGTGATTATCGTTGTTGTTGAAATGTTGGAAGTTTGTTATGTGGTTCCACCATGATGGATAATATTGTGAACACTGAGTTGAGATTTAAAGAAGAAATGACGCTAGAAACTATGTTGAAATACTGATTTCTTGTGAAATCCCTCTTTCTATGCTGTTAATGATTCTGTGATTGGTGAGAATGAGTGTAAAGCATGAAGGGTGCTTGATGTTCTATACGTCAATACCACACAAGAGGTCGGGTGATTTGTGTGGTGTCTGATTTTCGCGTGCACTAGATATAGAAGGACCAGGTTCTTCTATGTGTTCCAACTCCTACAATTTGCAGAATAGTAAATACAGAAATTAAAGAACACAGATATTTTTACGTGGAAAACACCTTACTCAAAAGGTGAAAAAACCACGACCTACTTCCCAGTAGGATTTTCCCAAAACTCTTTACTAAATCAGTGAGCCAAATAGTATTTACAAAACTCTTTGTAAACCTAAGGATTACCTCTAATCCCTTTGTGACAAACTAGCCTCTAGCTATTTGCGACAAACTCCAAGTTAGCTATAACTTGAACACACAGTACCTATTACAAATGCTTCTAGATAAAGCTGAAAAGGTACAAGTTGAAATCACCTACTACAAATAAACTAGACTAAAAGACAACAGTTGGAACTAGTTCTTCTAGCTGGTTCAAGTACCTTCAGAGTCGCACACTTAGTTCTCACACGAACTGCTTGCAGAATTTCCTTGCTAATTTTGCTCTCAATTCTTATTTAGCTTCTGCTTTTGTGTGTACCTGTACAATAAGAACACTTAGCAATATATAGGATTAGTAAACAAGAGATTTACTAGAATTGTGATGCTACTCTTCCTTGATGGAAGAGTTCTAGTCAATCTCAACTTCTTAAATCCTTCTTTATCTTGATTCTGTTCTTACTGAATAAGGAGTCCTTCTCCTTATCATTTTGCAATCTTTTCGATAAGGAGATATCTCTTTAATTCACAAATTTCATTTATCTCCTGCATGTGCACCTCACGTGCCTTTAACTCTGCATATGTCTATGTCTCCAGTGATGGACCTGGTTCAATTTTGAGTTCCTTTGTCAATTCTCTAAACCATTCAGTTTCTTGGGCCAACAATGATGCCGTGCATGAATGAATTATATTGTGAGGAAAAAGTGTAAGGCACGAAGGGTGATGCCGTGCATGAATGAAATACATTATGAGAGTAAAAGCACTAAGGGTGATGTCGTGCCTGAATGAAATACATTGTGATAGTAAAAGCAAGAAGGGTGATTCCGTGCATGCTTATTTATGATATGGGGAGGATGAGAGTAAAAGCACGAAGGGTGGTGCCGTACAAGTTCCTTTTCTATTCTTGTTGCTATAAGTTATTGTTGATTATTGTTTAATGTTGTCTTGTTGTTTTTATAACTCCTTATGTTAGTTTACCCATAGCATGATCCCTTCCCATTATTGGATATAATGTTAACTCTTTAATTGCTATTGTTCCTGCTAGTATGTTTATACATGTCCAGGTTTTTCTGTGGTGTCCTGTCCAAGCCTCGTCACTACTTCGCTGAGGTTAGGCTCGGCACTTACTAAGTACATGGGGTTGGTTGTACCGATACTAAACTCTACACTGCTTGTGCAGATCCAGGTACCGATCAAAGCTAGGTTAAAGTAGTTTTTGATTCTATACGTGCGGAGACGCAAGGTAGATTTGCTGGTGTCCGCAGATTCTTGGAGTCTTCCCTTATCTATTAGATCGCTTTATTTCGTTCAAAACAAAAACATATTTCTTTCAGCACAATTATTGGTTGTACTCTTTAGTAGTTTGTGGACTGTGACACCAAACTATGGGTAGTTGTGTAGTTAGTATTAGTTCGTGGCTCGTTATTGCCATTTTGAATATTATTCTGGTATTATTTTTGGGCAGTAGTAGTTTTCATATTTAATTTAAATTCTTTTATTATGGTGAAGTAAATTTTTTTGAAAAGGAAACGTTTAGTTAACTTTCTAACATTGGCTTGCCTAGCAAGTATGGTGTTAGGCGCCATCACGATCCCGTGGGTTGGGAATTTGGGTCGTGACAAGTTGGAATCAGAGCACTAGGTTGCCTAGGTCTCACAATTAACAAACAAGCTTAATAGAGTCTGAGGGATCAGTGCAGAGACGTTTGTACTTATCTCTCAGAGGCTATGAAGTTAGGAAAAAACTCATTTTATTTTTACTCTGTCGTGCGATTCTTGATATCTCAAAAAAATACTAATTGAACTCTTCTATTCTCTCCCAGATGGAAAGAACACGTGTTTCCTCTTCCGCTGACCAACAATCCGGTCCTCCAGCAGCAGCAGCAGCTCCTATTAGGGGCAGAGGCCGAGGCAGGGGCAGGACTCATCCAGTTGCTCATACTGCAGCCCCAGCTGCGGAGCCCCAGGTTGAGATTGATGAGGAGGACCAGCTTAGACCGTTCCAGCTGAACCAACTGAGATCCCAGAGGGGTTCATTGCTACCCCGGTGCTTCCGGATGCTTTGGTCCGATTAGCAGGCCATATGGAGAGTGTAGCCCAGACTGGCGCACTCACCTATTGTAGCAGCCGTATCTCAGGTTGGAGGAGGGGTCCAGACTCCTTCTATCCACACTCCTGATCAGACTACTCCTCATGTCCAGACCCCAGCAGCCAACCCATTTGGGGTAGTTCAAACAGTTGTTGCAGCCTGATTGGTGATGGGACAGCTATGACTTCTAATGCTTTGTAGAGACTGGACAGGTTCATCAATCTTTTCTATGTTCACTTTAGTGGTGCTACTTCAGAGGATCCTCAGGAATATCTGGACAGCTGTCATGAGGTTCTTCGTAATATGGGTATTTTGGATACAAATGGGTTCGACTTTGCCGCCATTTCAGATGACTGGTTCCGCCAAGAAATGGTAGAGAGATTATTTGTTGACTAGACCAGTAGGGTCACCTGCTCTGACTTGGGATCAGTTTTCTCACCTCTTTTTGGAGAAATTTTTGCCGATCACTACTAGAGAAGAGAAGCGTCATCAGTTTAGGCGTCTTCAGCAGGGCGGCATGACAGTTACCCAGTATGATAACCGCTTTGTGGATTTGGCTCGGCATGCTATTCTTTTGTTTCCCACAGAGAGAGAGACAGTTAGGAGATTTATTGAGGTCCTTGCTCAGCCCATCAATTTGCAGATGGCCAAAGAGACGGGGGCTGAGATTTCCTTTCAGGACGTGGCCAATGTGGCAAAGAGAGTTCATTCGGTTCTTGGTATAGGAGGTTAGGGGTCAGACAAGAGACCTCACCCTTCCGGTGGATTCATGGTGCCTCATCTAGAGGTGGGGGTACTCAGGACAGAGGCCATCCTTCCAGGACATTTAATTCAGCACATGAGACGTCCCAGGGCCCCCCAGGTGGTCGTGGCTCTTATTTGCCTTATTTTGATAAGTCAGCCCCTATTAATACACCGCATCTCCAGTGCTTTCAAGGGGGTTATCTAGGTCGATAGGGTCAGTTTGCTGGCCAGCAGTCTTGACAGCCAGGGTCCTGTTATACTTGTGGTGACCCGAGGCACATTGCTAGGTATTTCCCTCATGCGTCAGATAATTCTCAGTACCAGAATTCTCGTGCTATAGTTTCGGCACCAGTTGCAGCACCACCCCAGCCAACTAGGGGTAGGGTTCAGGTAGCCAAAGGTAGAGTTCAGAATGCTAAAGGTGGAGGCCAACCCGTTAGAGGTGGAGGTCCACCTGTCAGGGGTCCTCCCGGTGATGTAGTTTAGGGTGGTAGGGCCCAGACCCGAGGCGGAGTCCTTCGATGCAGTTATCACAGGTACCATTTCAGTTTGTAATAGAGCTGCTTCAATTTTGTTTGATCCGGGGTCTACTTATTCTTACATGTCATCATATTTTGCCTCGTATTTGGCTGTGCCCCGTGACTCCTTGAGTGTACTTATTTATGTTTCTACGCCGGTGGGGGATGCTATTATGGTAGATTGTGTATATCGTTTGTGCGTAGTCGTTATTGAGGGTCCTAAAACGAGTGTAGACCTTGTCGCGTCCCCCTTTTCTCTCTTCACGGAGATTGGGTTCAGGACATTTTTGGGAAAAACTCCTTTGGAAGGAAGAATTTAAAGGAAGAGTCGCCACTTAACAATTATTATGTGCGTTAGGGCACCTTGAGTAGTTAACTCATGAAATAGTTTGCATTACCAGAGATTGAGTAAGGGCATGAAGTTATCCTAAGGGGACGGTGTTAGGCACCCCTCAGGATCCACAATTGTGGGTCCCGACCAAATGGTTTCGTGAATTCAAACAATAAGCAAGGCTCACATAAGAGGGGATTGCAAACAAGTATTGGAGTTTTATTGAAAGTTTAAAAGGAATTAGAAGTAAACATTTAAGAAAATATCCTAGGTTTAAAGTAATACGAATCACATCAATGCAATACCCGGTAATTAGTCCTCGAAGAGAGGCTACACGTGGTATTAGCGCACCGGTCATCATATCCACATTCTACCCTTCCTATTCCGTGATGGTAATTAAAGCGTGTGTTTTTTACGGATTCTATTGCGTGCTATTACCCGTCCCATCTTATCAGTACTGGAGGAAGTTAGGACTACTATCCTAAAGAGTGGGTACTAGGCAGAAATGTAGGTTTAAAGGACAAATTCTAAGCGACAAATAAGACATGTAGGACTGCAAGTATAGGGGACACACAGGAGCAGATATGAGGCTCATGAAGCCCTCCACAAATTAATACACATAACTAGCACGACTCAAACACAAAAAGGTCTTGAATTTCAGAACCTATGGCAGTATGACTAAGTGAGAATATAGTAATGGGGTAGTCTGATTACTGAGTTTTAGAAGAAATCTTTTTGCCAGTTCTAGACTATGAATTCTGATATGGAATTAGCCAAACAATACAAAGAGACAGTTTTCCCAGTTTTAATAAACTTAATGCCTCAGACTTGCCTAGGCGGGTTTAACAAACTCCAGTTATCCTGTTTATATTAATCATGGTAAAAGCGTGAGTGTTTAAACTAATGTGAATGCAGTGTCCTACAAAACAGGATATCTAAATGCATACAGGGTGTGGAATGATGCAAACCTACACATGCTTTTTCTAAATGCACAAACGTTTTCAGAAATCAGAATCTATTATTATTTAGGGCGGAATTCACTTATTAACACATCTTTTTTACTCGAAATAGGAAATATATAAGCGTAGTTAAGTTGTTGAACCTATCACATGATTTCTAATGCAAATAGTAGTATGTCCTTAACACATGAGTTTGGCATAGGTAATATAAGCATGCTGAGAATGAATTCCTAGGGTAACACTATCTCTAATGCAAATATTGACGATTAATTTTTTTAACCTAAAACAAGATTTCTAGACATGGTGATCGTGAAGATGCAGAGACAATAACATTATAATAACCATTTTATAGTTATTTAACTACGAACATGATTTCTAAGTGAGGCATGAGTATGGAAAAGATGTTGAGATAAACGGGCCTAAAACATGTTCTCTAATGCATGTATGGCAAGTATTCCTAAGCATAGTAGCTATTGCACACATATACAAAATAAATCCTATAGCATGGTTTCTACCCATAATTATACTAAGCATGTGTAACCCCGCCCATTTCACTATCCATCCCATAACCGTTTTTACACATAATTATTATAGACCAGCCTTGCACGAATTACAAGAAAATAAAATAAGAAGTTACTATAGAGAGCCTAACAGTAGGCCCAAGTCCTCAGATCCAAGAATGCCATATGCCATGAACTTTTGTAACCCAGGTGCGTCAGAGTTCCTAAGGATCTCAGAAGACCCAAGGAAGTGCTCACACCCAAGTAATCTAGCCAGGAATGGGTAAGTGCAGTGTGGAATGCCAGCCTTGTGTTTCAGAGTTCAATGGGTACTCAAATGGTCCCCAAGGAAGTAACACCAAGTGGGATGAACTTAGAACTAAGAGTAGTGAGATGTGCCTATAGTTTAGAAAAGAGTTGAGTTTGAAAAGTAGCTTTTGGAAATAATTGTTTTGAAAATAGCTTCAGTAATCAACATGAGAGTTTGTTTTATGAAAACTGGTTTGCAGAAGAAAGAAACAGGACACTCAGCAACCCAGAACATACATGGTTTAGGAAGAAAACACAAACAGGGATAGGGGGACTAGGGGACAAATAAATCACATAGTAGAGGCAGACTTGTACACAAATAGTCCATAGGCTAGTGCTATATGGTTTAAACAATCACAGCCGAGTTATCACAGAATGTTCATGCCAGGAATCTAACAACATCAGATTGAGGGGTGTCAAACAGAGTCACATATTAGGTCCAGTATTAGGATTTACATAATAACTAAGTATTAGGGGGTTCATGCTCATAGTGTTGGGAGTCAGGCAGGTTCATGATGGAAACATATAAGGGAAAGAAATAGACATGTTAGACTAAAGGTAAAAGGGAATCACATAGGCAAGTAGACATGCTGAACACAGAAGGAAATAGAGGTCGTAGGGGTAAGACAAACACACTAGCTGCAAGGCCAACAACAGAACCATAATTAAAACCTCAATACAAACAGAAACATGTTGAGTTGGATGCTATAACCTTAAACTAGAGACATACCAGTTAGGAATAAGAATAGAACAGCAAGGTGCAGAGAAGTAGAGCAACAAGACAGTGGTATGCAGAGCAACAAAGCAACAATAAGTTGTTCAGTATTGGCTTTTAGCCGACTGAGTAGCCAGAAGAACAAGAGAGAATATGCAGCAAAGCAAGTGAGAGTTCAGAGCAATATGAGTGCTATTTGTGTGTCGTGAATCTATTGGTTGTATTATGCTAAAGAGAGTAGGGTGTTTATAATTTTGAAAACGAGTAGAGAAAATAAGGTAAGGAATAATTAGTGTAACATAATTATGGAAATAATAACCAATCAGTGTCAATTAAAGGCATGGACTCCCTTTAATTAGGGAGTCAAGTCAAATGGGCAATCAGAGTTAAATCAGCGAAAGGAATCAACGAGAGTGATCTTACCATAACGGGGGTATTAAAAGCATAGAGTGTGTAATAAGGACTAGGTTCATAACATGTAATTAAGGAAACGACACACTGATAGCATATACACAAAACAAATTATGGGTTTAATTCTGAAAAATTAGTCGAGGGAATCTCGACTGTAATTGAAATCACAGGGAATCATGCATAATCAAGGAAAGTATCACACAATCAAGGGAAGCAATTCGAAATCAGCACAGAACATACAGAACCATAGGTTCGAAGAAAACATCACAGAGTCAGTAGAGGGTATCAGGAACCCTAACCATGAATTAGAGTAAGAAACATAGAGCACATAGAGATCCTAGAAGAAGTATACAGGTTGGCTAAACATAACAAACAAGACGGACTAAAAAACCTAAAAATTAGGATTTTCCGTAAGAATCTTTGAATCAAAACGTATTAACAAAGAAAAACATAGAATAACATTAAAGCAGAAGTAAAAGAAATCGATTTTTGAAAGGGGTTTGTGAAACCCTAGTGTTAAAAATTGAATGATCGTTTAAAGATAAATGTTTTTAGGGGAAAACATAGAAAAGCTTTGTAATACTATAGATCTAAAGTAGATCTAGAATAAATCGAAAGATATAGCGTTAGGGTTTCGTGGAACCCAGAGAAGTAAGAAGAACCTTAAAGACGGCACCAACCTAAGCCGGAATAGGTTATAAACTCACTCAAACGGCCGAGGAGGCTGGAAAGTGACATGGAACCATGGGAGATGAGTTGGACCGCTCCAAGTTCGCCTGAGAACCCCAGAGCATCACTGGACTGGTGCAAAGTGGACAAATAGCCATGAGACGATGAGGAGCCATGGTTTCTGGTGAGAGAACCAGTCAGAGAAGATGACCGGACTCCATCGGAGAAGAGAAGCCAAAAGAGGCTTCTAGAGAGATCTTAGAGTGTAACTGATGAGTGGCTAGAATTCGTGATTTTAAGCATTATATCCCTCGCATTTTATGAGCTTTAATGATAAAATACACGTCGTATGTGCCTAATAGGGTTTATTTTATGTGTAGGTGAATTGGAAATGGAAACGGGGCTAAACGGATGCAAATACGTCGAAAAATACGCGAAAGGGGACACCCGGGCGATAGCCGGGCGTTGGAGCCAAACAGCCAAACCCAGACTGGCGTTACCCAGGCTTTAGAGCCCTAACGCCAGGGGGGGCCTGGCGTTACCCAGGCCTTAG
>MDKI01045536.1:0-18910 GCA_005239505.1 Nicotiana paniculata
GAGGATTCGGAGACTTAGGCGAGCTGCATCATTCGGAGGCGATCCGCAGCTGACAGAGTCTCCATCTTACTGTATTTATTTCATTTTAAATTTCCTTGTCCAGTTGTATTTCGGACAGGCTTTGTAATGATTTTATAAATTCTTAGAAATTGCTTATGTACTTGTGACACCGGGTTCTGAGATATGTGTTGGGGTATATTTGTTAAAGTGTAATATCTAACTATTGTTTTACTTAACAGATTTTTACTCTGTTAATATGTAATGAAGTGAAAGGAAATATTTTCATAAATGTTAAAACCGAAAAGTTATTTCAATTAATTAATGATTTGGCTTGCCTGACATTGATGTCCGGCGCCATCATGACCTTATGAATTTTGGGTCATGACAATTTGTGTTGGTTGATTTCCTAGGTAATTCATTAATTGGTATTTTGGGTAGTAACTTATTTAATTATATCTTTTGTGATAAATCTATTGAATCGATAAGTTAATTGAGTTGAATCTGTCAAAAGTTAATCATAAGTCTTCGTGGGACGATACTCTACTCACTACTTTATTACTTGACGACCACGTATACTTACGTGGGTGTGTTTGGTCGCAACAAGTTTTTGGCGTTGTTGCCGGAGACTTAGAAATTAGCTATTTGACTGAGTTAAACTATTATTAATTATTTGTTCAAGTTTTAATTTTTAGTTTTCTTTGTTTGTTTTAACGCAGGCTATTCTCTTGAATGCGGAGGAATAGAAGCGCAAACAACCTCCTTCTTTTTTATCCAGAAATTGAACGAACACTTCATAGAGTGAGGAAGGAAGTCGAAGCTAGAACAAGAATATAAAGAGAGTTGGACATCGTAGTTCAACCACAGCCAATAGAGATGGAAGATAATGAAGAGCGTCCGGTGATAGAAGCCGCAAGGCCCAATCTTGCTAATATGACTCAGGCTATTGTGAAGCCTGATATTGCGGGGCATTTTGAGCTCAAACAGTACATGGTACAACTGATATAGTCCACGGGGCAATATGTGGGTCTATCTCATGAATACCCACAGAGGCATATTCAGAACTTGTTGGAAATTAGGGACACTTACAATTATCCAAACGTTTCCAAGAACTATGTCAGGATGACACTATTTCCCTTTTCACTGATGGGGGAAGCTAAGTAATGGTTGCAAAAGGAGACCGCGAACTCAATTCGCACTTGGGATGATTTATCAAGGAAATTCTTAATCAAGTTTTTCCCTACTAAGAAGACAAAATCGCCGAGGAGCCAAATTCTTGGGTTCCAACAACGGGATGGCGAGACATTTCGTCAAGCTTGGGAAAGATACAAGAAGCTACTCAGAGATTGCCCGCATCATTGTCAGACTGATGAGGTATTGGGTCACACTTTTTTTGATGGGCTAAACGAGGCATCAAAGATGAATCTTGATTCAGCTTGTGAGGGTAGTTGCATGGCGAGGCCGTACAGTGAAATTTAACTCTTGCTAAATAACTTCACTGCCAATGATCATAATTGGCAAGGAGATGGGGACGCAAGAAGAGCAATTAAATAGAAAGAAGCCGGGGTGATTGAGCTTGATGACTTCTCAGCCATGAGAGCAGATATTGCAAAGCTGGCAAATCAGATGAACAAAATAACAATGCAACAAACACAACAGATGCAACATGTACAACAGATGTCTATTTGCTGTGAACTATGTGGTGACAGTCATATGAGTGACATGTGCCCTTTGAATCCTGAATCTATATACTATGTAGGGAAACAAAACAGAGGTCCGATGAATCAACATGCACAATAGGGGAGCACTTACAAACCAAATTGGAGGAATCATCCTAAATTCTCATGGGGTGGAAATCAACAGAATCAGAATCAGTATAAGCCCCAAGGAAATTTCAATCAGCCTCAGAAGCCACCCCAACAAACAGAAGAGAGTACGAATGACTTGCTGAAGAAGTTGGTGCTTTACAATAAACAACTCAGGACCGATTTTGGAAATCTTGAGAGGCAAATGGGTCAGTTAGCAGCAAATCAAAATACTAGACCTACTGGAGCTCTCCCGAGCGATACTGAGCCTAATCCTAAGGCTCAAGTCAATGCGGTTACCTTGAGAAACGGAATAGAATTATAACAATTTCTAGATAAAAAGAAGTATACAGCTAGACTTGAAGGAGAATTAGTTCCTAACCCCGTTGAGGAGAATAAGAAAGAAAACCCAGAAATTATGACAAGGCCACCACCTCCGTTTCCACAAAGACTTCAAAAGCAAAAAGATGATGCTATGTACAAGAAATTCTTAGATATTTTGAGCCAAGTGCGTTTGAATTTGTTGTTGGTGGAAATTTTGCAGGAAGTGACTAAGTATGCAAGGTATCTTAGGGATATTGTGGCAAACAAGCGAAGACATACAAAGTTTGAAACAGTTGCACTTACTGAAGAGTGCAGTACTAGAGTTCAGAGTAAACTTCCTCCTAAGTTGAAGGATCCTGGGTGTTTCACAATTCCTCTGTCTCTGGTAAAACAAGAAGTTGGTAGAGCCCTGTGTGATTTAGGGGCTAGTATAAATTTGATGACATCCTCTTTGTTCAAGCAACTCGGATTGGGGGTTCTTAAACCTACTACAATCACTTTGCAGTTGGCTAATAGATCACTAGCTATGCCAGAAGGAATTATTGAGGATGTGTTAGTTTGAGTGGGAAAGTTTATTCTTCATGCTGATTTTATTGTTCTTGATTACGAGGCATATGAGGAAGTACCTATTATTTTGGGGCGACCATTCTTAGCTACTGGTTGAGCACTTATTGATGTTAGGGAAGGGAAGTTGAAGATGAGAGTTGGCGCTGAGGAAATCACTTTTAATGTGTCCAAAGCACTTAATCTCCCTAAGCATTATGAGGACTTGTGCATGATTACTGCGGTAGAATTAAAGGGGATAGAGCAAAGTCCTTTTGTGAATTTTAGTGATTCTGATGGGACAATTGAGTTGGAGGACGTGGTGTTGCAAGCTGAGTGTGTAAGGATGATTGAGAAAAGAGCCAGAGATGAAAAAGGAGACCTTCTGAGAGCGTGTAAAAAGGCTAGGCTTAATGGGAGAAAGAAGAAGAGAAAGCGCACAGCCTGAATAGAGTAGCAGTGTCGTGCCGCGACATTAAATCAGGCGCTTGTTGGGAGGCAAACCAACTGTATTTGTTTTCTTTCATTTTTTTTTTATTTTTTTTATAGGATTTATTTTTATTTTGTAGGATTATGAGAATAGGAAACAAAGCCAATGGAAGAATGCAAAAGCGAGCTAGATGGTTGGAAATAAGTGTGGGGTGCCCGCACAAAAGACCATTCCGTGGGAGAAGTCTGAGTACCCCGTGAGATACCGGTGCTTCGGCCTTTGGCCTTTCAGGGAGCATTTCTTTTCACCCTAATTTGATTTTTAATTTGTATATGTATGGGTGACTATGCATGCTTTAAGTGTTGGGTGGGAAGTATGCTACTTGTAATATTGTTGTATAATTGGTTTTAAAATTTTTTAGTGTTAACTAGTTTTGTTTAGTTAGTTAGTTTTTGTTTTTAAATTTTATTTTTAATTTTTAGTTTTAGTTAGTGTTACAAAAAAAAAGAGTTCGGACTTTTCCCGACGATGGATCTGTTGGAAAATTTTCTTGAGGGATAAAGTCCGATTAAAAAAAGAAAATACCAAAAATATTTATTTTTTATTTTTAAGATAGTTAGGTAGTATCCCTTGATTTTTCTTTGGGCACCGGTTCTTTTTCAAGGGTGTAGCTCGAACCGGGAACCTTAAATTTTTTTTTTAAGAGTAGTTAGGAAGAAAATGAGTAACTTAGAGATACCCATTAATATGTTTGGTGTTGTCATATTAGGTTATGACATACATTCTGCTTCCCCTTGTATTTGGTTTGACATGTGAAGCCTGAGTAAAATTAAATAGCCTATTTTGTGATGCCTTAGCTCAGTTGTGTGACTTGTATGCCACATAGTGTGATATTGCTTAATTCTCTCAATTATGTGTGCTTGCTTGACTTGAGAGTTGAACAAAACCATTGTGATTGAGTCATGTGCAATGTGTGAGTGAGGTCTAGTGATTCTATGCTATCATGTGTAGTCTAGAACTTGCCCCGTGTGTTAATCGAAGTGAAAGTGTAGGTTATGCTAATCTAGGAGATGACGTAGGCATTTTCTTGCTTGATCATGGATGTGCTGGTCACATAAAAATAAAAAAAATTTGTTGCTAGCCCTTTGAGCCTATAGATCTTTTCTTTGGCACCCACATTACAAGTCGTACCCCTATTTTATTCTTAAATTGAGATTTTTGCACATTTACCTCCTAAGGCACTTAGTCGCTAAAAGAAGTAAGGTGAGATATTGGGGATTAGTTTTTGAGTGGAGCCATGGGAAAGGCCTGTTGGTGCACCGAAATTGAAATAAAAAGCCACTAGCCAATGAACTTTCATGTATGGAGTGTGTGTAGAAAAAAAAGATAGTTGTAAAAGAGAGAAGAGAAAAATGATAGTGAAAGTATGTAGAAAAGAGACACATCTCCACTTCTTATTTAATTGTGCTAGTGGAAGTATAGAAGTGCTTAATTGAAAAGTGGTTATGATGAACATGAGTTGTGGCAAGTGAATTGGTTGAGAAGAATATGTGTTGAATTGTGAATGTAGTGTATTAAAGTGCTTAGGAGAGTTAGTCGCTATTCCTAAATATATCCTACCCATCCCTTAGCCTACATTACAACCTTACAAAGTCCTAATTGATCCTAGATTTGGTTAGTCTAAATTAGTGGAGATCTACACTACGGGCAAGCTTATGGTACGACCACATGATGCATATGAATTCCTTGTGAGAGTGAGTGAAATTTGTTCAATTGTGTGATGTCCTTAAATTATGTTCAAAAGCATATTTGAATGTGTGGACTAGTCTTGAAGGGGTAAGGTGTGTGATTGAAAAATAAAATACTCCTTCATAATGAACTTTGTACATGTTGAAAGGTAGTAGATTGTCCCATTGCTCGAGGACGAGCAAGAGTCTAAGTGTGGGGTGTTGATGTTTAGCTTAAAGTGTATATATTTCTATGTATATTGCCTCATATTTTACTTTTTTTTCGTGAGTTTTAGATGTTAAATGTGATGGTTTATATTAATTTGAAGTGTTATTATGCGTAGGAATGATTCGGGATCAATTGGGGGCGAAACGCGCGAAATTAGAGCCAAAACGCACGAAACCGGGAAAATTGCGAAATTGGGTGCTATAGGCAGCGCCCAGCACCGCCTGTGGCGCTGTGGGCAATACCTAAATTAGGAGTAGCGCCCTGGTGGGCGCCTGGGGCTACCCAGGGCGCCGATGATGTGAACTTCTCCTATTTCGACAGGGACTCAGTTAATTCGACCCTAGACCTACCCAACACGTATAAAAGCAAGTCTAAACTCAATTTTGAGGTGGAGAACGTGATTTTGGAGAGGAAAACAAAAGATCAACACACTTAGGAGCACGGATTTGATCGATTCTTCCATATCTTTTCTAGTACTCATTGATTTTATGTTTGAAAACATTATTTTTGATGATTTTATGAACATGTGTGGCTAAGAACCCTATTATTCTAGGGTCATGGGTGAAACATGAATGTTATAGTTGAATATTAGACGAATTTGATTTTATCATATTGGGTTGTTTATTTAATTTTGTTCTTAATTATTTTGCTGAGTAGCTAACAGTAAAATACTATCTACGAATCTAGAGTTGAACTCGAAAGTGGGAATTTTAGATTACATATAGAATTAAATAGAGCATATTCTTGAACCCGGGCATCGGAGAACGGATTCGAAATTAGGATAGACATATACCTATTTGCCTTGTTTGGTTGAAATACAGGAATTGTGAATGCATTCTTGTTAATCTTGATTCCATAGACATATAGGCATTAAGTTAACATGAATAGGTGAATAAGAACTCGAAAGATTCTTATGAGTAATATCAACCATGTCAATCAACAATCTAGATAAATCACTTAGTCATTTTAAGCCAAGAATATAACACGATTGTTAGTTAACCCGTGACCCTGGAATATCCTCTCCTATTGATTGTTAGTCAAAATTAGTATTTGTGTTGGTTGATTTCCTAGTTAATTCATTAATTGGTATTTTAGGTAGTAACTTAGTTAATTATATATTTTGTGATAAATCTCTTGAATCAATAAGTTAATTGAGTTGATTATGTCAAAAGTTAATCATAAGTCTTCTTGGGACAATACTCTGCTCACTACTTTATTACTTGATGACTTGCGCGAGTGTGTTTGGTCACAACAACTTGGCCCACTCCGCGCACTACGTATGGACAAGCTCTTAGAATGCCCCGGACATGAAATTTGAGCATGGTTCGGGAACTTTATGCAAACTGGAATGTAGGGCATGGCACCTCACGTGTGCGGGGAGTAGACGTGCCAATGGATAGAGGGGCATTATGTGCATATTTGGGGGTTGAGAATGTTGACCCAAGAAGACTCCAGCGTCACAAGTCCAAAGTACACGTTGATACGTCACACTCTTTGTGGAGTGGGTTATAATGCAAAGTGGACCCGAGAACAAGTAATATTCCTCTTCACATGGTTCGCTCGGATTTTACCAAGACTGCCAAGGATTGGCAAAGAAATTGCGAGTGTAGTGTATTAAAGTGCTTAGGAGGGTTAGTCACTATTCCTAAATGTAGCATACCCGTCCCTTAACCTATATTACAACCTTAAAATCTGAATTGATCCTAGATTTGGCTAGCTTAAATTAGTAGAGATCTACACTACGGGCAAGATTATGGTACGACCACGGGATGCATATGAATTCTTTGTGAGACTGAGATAATTTTGTTCAATTGTGTGATGTCCTTAAAGTATATTCAAAAGCATATTTGAATGTGTGGACTAGTCTATATTCACTCTCTCATTTGTTGATGAGGGCACATGATCTCATGAATGATTGGTAATGTTGTAAACTTTTTTGTTGGGTAAGTGCATGAGTTGAGAGTGATTAGTGGCTACAAGTTGACTCTTGAGGTCGGGTGGTTGCAAATAGGTTATTGGAGTGATTGAATTGAACTGTTATACTTGTGCATGTTTAAAAAAAGGGAAGAATGTAAATTTTTGTATGTTCATGCTTGATTGCCGATATCGATCATAGTTTAGGGTAAAGTTAGTGGTTAAACGTTAAAGTGCTCCTCTAGAGTTGAGACTTGTACGTAGTTGGGAGTTATTTGATAGTCCTATTGCTCGAGGTTGAGAAAGAGTCTAAGTGTGAGGTGTTGATGTTTTTCTTAAAGTATATATATTTGTGTGTATATCGCCTCATATTTTACTTTTATTTCGTGGATTTAGGATGTGAAATATGTTGATTTTTATTAATTTGAGGTATTTTTATGCGTAGGAATGATCCGGGAGTAATCAGGGGCGAAATGTGCAAAATTAGAGCCAAAACGGACGAAAATAGGAAAGTTGGGCGGTGTAGCGCCACAGGCAGCGCCCTGAGCTACCTGTGGCGCCAGAAACAATATACTCTAGATGATCAGCGCCATTGAGGGCGCCTGGCGCTAAGCAGGGCGTCAGTGAGGGCGTCTGGCGCTGTCCATTGAGGGCGCCTGGCTCCTAGACCTCCCCAACACATATAAAAGCAAGACTAAACTTATTTGTGAAGAGGGTGACGCCACTTTTGAGGGAGAATACACACGAGAAACATTCGGAAGCGAGGAGATCTCAGTTTTCTTCATCTTTTTCTAGTATTTTCAATTATTCAACACTTAAGAATTTGTTTGCTATTATCATGAGTGGCTAAAAACCCATTGTTCTGGGGTTGTGATTTAGCCATGAATATTGTTGGCTAACGTTAGCTTAACCTTGATTATAATTCACTAATATATGGTTGTTTCTTTAATTTTATGATTAATTGCTTAATTGTCTGGCCAGCAGTTAGTTTCTATTTACTATCTGTGCTATGCTTGGGAAAGCCGTGTATCGATTAGAGAAGAATTGAAGAGAGCGCGATCTTAACTTTTAGGGGGGGGGGGGGATTTGTGGTTAGGATAGGAATATACCTAGTCACCGTGCTTAATTAGATATCATAATCTTAATGCGTTCTTAATAGATTGATTTCATAGGAATATAGGCTTTAATCTATTTTGAATAGGCGAGTAGTACTTCGGGAGAAGACTATGAAAGTAATTATCGATTAATTAGAAACCATGAGTGAATTGTATGAAAGAGAGACATAATTAGAATACAATATGAATGGTGAATCGATCACAATCCTGGAGTATTTGTCTCTACTGAATACACAAAAATTAATTTGCTACTTGATAATTTAGTTATTACTTAGAATTATAGTTTAGTATAATCACATTCTTGAACTTAAATTTGGCTTGACTGAATAACAATTTTGGTAAATTCAGTGGGTGGTTGATACAAGTCTCTGTGGGTACGACACTCGACTTATCATTTTATTACTTGTACGACCACATATACTTGTGTGTGCGTTTTAGCGCAACATAGTTCAATAAATTTTCCCTAAAAAACAGTAATAAAAAACTCCAAAAATCCTTCTGCCTTAAAAGGATCGCTTCGACAAAGTAGTAGATACCGGTCGATTCAACGGCAATGACTCTGACTCACCAATCTTCCACTTCCTTAGCAAATTTAAACAACTTAAGACTCGCCAAAAAAGAAAAGAAAAAGAAATAAATAGAATTCAATGATTAACTTTGTTGTAGTACCAATCCCTTATAATCATGTAATATCATCTGATATGAATTAAATCATAATAAATACTTTATATTACGTCGTAAATAGGGTAGAATAAAAAGATTTAAATGGACAAAAGTGATTAGAAAATCACTTGATTTGAACTCACAACAATGTTGTTTAAATTGTTACCTTTTGACCATTGAGTCGTTCGATAAAAAAATACTTGCTCCGTTTCAATTTATGTGAATTTGTTTGACTGAGAACGAAATTTAAGAAAAAATAAAAATTTTTGAAATTTGTGGTCCTAAACAAGTCAAAAAGGGTCTCAGAATATTTGTGTGGTTATAAAAGCTTCTTATTAATGGTAGAGTTGTAAATTTAAGCTAAATTGTTACCAAATTTAAAAAAGAGTCATTGTTTTTGGAACGGACCAAAAAGGAAATAGGTTCACATAAACTGAAACAGACGGAGTATGACTTTTGTGGTGTAATATTTTGATATGAACGTTTTAGAGTTTTTGACTGTGCATGTCATAAGATTGAAGATGGAGCAAAGGGGAGTTCGCGTGCCACAGGTGGTGCTGATTGCTGACCCATATGAGATCATTTTGAGAACACTGAATACTGGGAAAGCTGTGAGGAGTGGATATTGAGTATTGGACCTGCATAACTAGAAGGAAAGAAAAACAAAGAAAAAAAGCAAGAGAAAACAACCAATGCCCAATAATAACAACAACAAAAACCTGATAGTCTATACATAAATTGTTCAAGCTCAAACTTGTATATGATAGGGATAGCAATGAGGTGAAACGAGATGGAACCATTCACGAGCTGAGTTTGTGAACCCCATCAAATTGAATTATACAACAATTTTAAATATATTGTTGCTCCGTTCTATATTAATTGAAGTCTAATTAGTTTTGAAGTAGAATTAACTTTTATTTTAGTCGAGGCAAAAATAAAAATGATTCAATACAGATATGAGTGTCCCCCCTTATTAATTAACTTAAGCTTGAGTCAATTTAATAAACTTAAAATAATTTTTCCCCCTTTAAATTCAACTCGAATCTTGTCCCAACGTGGTACGTCTTAATTTTTGTTTTAAGTTTAAGAATATAAGGTACAAAGTAGATATTCAAATGATTGTGTTTCTTGCTTTGAATTTCCAAATTTATCCCTCAACAACAACACTCGGCACTCCCCAGATGATCTTTCATCATGGGCAATTAACAACTCCCGAATCTGCTTTTTCAGCATACTGAGAGAGATAAATTACTGAAATTAACTTCAATTTTAACTCGAATTATAGCAATTGGTTGAAGAAAATGGTAACTACAGAGAGAAATTCTCCACAAGTTTACTGTATTGGAACAGCTGATACTAAGCTCGACGAGCTGTGTTTCCTGGCCGAATCAGTTCGATCCAGTCTTAAATGCTTCTCCACTAACTCTTCTTTCAAGGTTCGTTGCATCGATCGTTTTTTGTCATGTAATTGAATTCCTCACTTCGTATCTACTACTAAATGATTAAGCATATTGCTAACTGACATATTTAAGGTCTTAATTGTTCCCGCATTGTGATTTTAAGGGAAGGATTCTAAGTTAGAGTTTAAGTTGTGGCAGTGTAAAATACGATCACGTCATTTATTAGGTAACTGTAGCTAAATTTCTTGATAAGTATTAGTAATTGATAATCTGTTAAGAATGGTAACTAACTTGCTATCACACGTTAAAATTCACAGATAGTGTAAAAGGTCAGTGCATAAAATCTAAATTCTTCAATTATGGCGATGACTGTAAAAGTAATTTCATTTGTTAGTGTGGTTTAACCTGTTTTAGCACAATAATTATATTTTCTTAAGTTACCAATCCACACTTAAAATACAGTTACATGTAGTTCACTTTTAAGAACTTGATGGTGCACAAATTCTTTACGCTCTTAGTCTTTAAAATTAAACCCTTAACAGAACTACAGTTCATAAAAGTAAGCTAGAAACTGTGATGTGCAAAAGTATGCATTGGGTGATTTGATTAGTGGAATATTTTGTGTGTCCCACATCTGACTTTCTTTTACCAAAATTAACCTTACGCTTATACATGGTTCTGTATAGGTAGGAGTGACAGTTATTGATGTCTCAACCAGCGCGAAGGAGACGGATAGTTGTGCTGATTTTGATTTTGTACCAAGGAAGGATGTCCTGTCATACTATGCGCGAGGGGAAGAATCTGTGGTCCAGCTTCCAGATGATAGAGGCCAAGCTATTGCACTCATGAATAAAGCTCTTGAAAATTTCTTAAGGAAAGCTCATAATGAACAGATTCTTGCTGGAATTATTGGCCTTGGGGGTAGTGGAGGAACATCTTTACTGTCATCTGCCTTCCGATCGATTCCAATTGGGATCCCAAAAGTTATAATATCGACGGTTGCCAGTGGTCAAACTGAATCTTACATTGGAACATCAGATTTGGTATTGTTTCCTTCTGTTGTAGATATTTGTGGGATTAACAATGTTAGTAAGGTTGTTCTGTCTAATGCTAGTGGAGCATTTGCTGGAATGGTGATTGGAAGCCTTGAAAGATCAAAAGAGTATAACATCGGTAATGAAAAGTTTACAGTTGGTGTAACTATGTTTGGCGTTACAACCCCTTGTGTTAATGCTGTCAAAGAAAGATTAGTCAAGGAAGGGTATGAGACTTTGGTTTTCCATGCCACCGGTGTCGGGGGCAGGGCCATGGAGGATCTTGTTAGAGGAGGTTTTATACAGGTAATCCTGTTTCTCTATCACCACTAATGGTTTCAGTGGTATATTAGTAGGGAATGGTATTGATATTTCCCATTTTCCTTTATAATGAACTCTTACATCCTAAAACTGAAACTCATACGGACAATAAATCTCTTTTTTCCTAACAATCCTAAAAAGTACTAAATTCTATTAATATCATATAATATTTTGTTTCAAACCCCTATTCTACTATTGGACCATTGGACATCTTATAATGTAAAAATACCATCTGATTTGATCATAATAAAAATATATTTATATAAGTAAGAGCAATGATGATACTAATGGTAACCATAGTGAGAAGCTAGGCAATTTTGGTTATTCATTCGCTTGTGCAGTCATTTATTTCTTTGGATGGTTTACATTTATTCAATTGGTCATACGTCGTTTTCAAAATCAACTGAGTAAGAGTGCAATTGAATATATTATAATGCTATTAGCAATTAGGAACTATAAGGAAAGAGTACGAAAAGTAGGATTTATTTGTCTCTAAACTTTTACTAGGATTACAGTCAATCACAAAGGAAAATATCACTCATTTTCCTTGTGCATTGGCTTGGATGATATAAAAGTGCGGCCTCATTAGTTCATTGCAATTGATCATTTCAAACTACGGGTAGAACCAGGGTAATTCATTTCGAATAAGGTAGAGACTTGCAGTTTGTTCTCTGAAATGGCATGTCAAACATGTCGCAGATGTCTCTGCAAAAAATTACTGAAGTATTATATCATCTCTTTTGGAACATGATTAATATCCATCTGTGTTAATCTTATTTTAGGGTGTATTGGATATTACGACAACTGAGGTTGCAGATTACGTAGTTGGAGGTGTTATGGCATGTGATAGTTCCCGGTTTGATGCAATAATAGAGAAGAAGATTCCTTTGGTTCTGAGTGTGGGAGCTTTGGATATGGTGAATTTTGGTCCTAAAACTACCATACCTCCCGACTTTCAGCAAAGGAAGATTCATGAACATAATGAGCAGGTGATTCATCTTCCGTTTTGCTCATTGTTTGGCTGTAAGAGAATTCCTTAAGATATTGAGCAGTAGCATTATCTAAAAAGTTAATGTTGGAACACCCACCATTCACAGTTTGATAATTATGCATTGTGCAAAAAATAGTGTTGTTTGATATCATCTTGCACAACTTAGAACAAGTAGGCAGCTAAACATTCCAAAAGTATCTCAGGACGTCATGCTTTTGTTGCCATCCAGAGATATTTTGCCATACTTTTGAAAATTTATTGTTTTGTGTCTGGACTGCACGACTAATGATATGGGTTTAAATCTGATAAACTATCAAATAAATTTTTGAGGTGTGTCTTTTGAAAAAATTTAACAGAATGCTTATTTTCCAGGTTTCCCTAATGCGTACTACGGTAGGTGAAAATAAGAAATTTGCTGCATTTATAGCAGAAAAGTTGAGCAAGGCATCATCAAGTGTATGTGTTTGCTTGCCAGAGAAAGGTGTCTCTGCATTGGATGCACCAGGGAAAGCCTTTTATAATCCTGAGACAACTAGTTGTCTTACGCATGAGCTACAGATGCTTCTTAAAAATATTGAACACAGTCAGGTACCACAATTATTTATAAGGAAGAGGAGTCTTATGATGTTACATTCCATGCTAAACTCAACTCAGATCATTGAAATATTTGTTCATTAATAGGTTAAGATCTTTCCTTACCATATCAATGACGTGGAGTTTGCAAATGCTTTAGTTGATTCGTTCTTGGAAATCTCTTCAAAATCTAGACATGTTGAATATCAGCCAGCCGAGTCTGAATCTATCCAAGACATTCAGAAAGATAATGTCGTTCTTCAGAAATATTCCCCGCACAACGGAAAAGCGTTTTCTCGCCTGGACGACTTTCCAAATGCAAAACCAGGTGATGATTCTTCCTAAATAGTTTCCATCACAGTATCATGGCAAATAGAGCTGCTTGAAAATCATAACAGCTTCCATTAAATGATTACTGCAAGTGAATCCAGGTTTCTTTCTATTAATTCAGTTACCAGTTCCCACAGAAGTGTTGGGTTGTTCGCATTATTTTCTAGGATTAAGCAAAAGACATTCTGTCTTGTCCTTGCCAAAGCTCATGCACTCCTATCCTCGACCCGATTTTAGATTTAAGATGATAAGTGGAATAACTTGGCATTTTTGTCAACCTTAGCTTGCCACAGAAACCAATAAAGTGAAAGATGACTAGAGAGTATGCTTTATACTTTTGTTAGCCTGAAATATGATTGATCTTTATCTCAAGAATTATTTGCTTACTGTTGAAGAGTCCACATCGGTTGGTGAAGGGATGTGTGGTCTCTTTATATGGTTTGGGCAATCCTCACCTCTTGAACTAGCTTTTGTGGTTGAGTTAGACCAAAGGTCCATTTTCTTATCATGGTATTGGTAGAAGCAAGACTGATTCCACTTCTTGGTTTCCTGATGTTGGATCCCAATATTATATTGTCCATGCTCCAGATGTCCGGTCATGGGCGTGTGAGAGGGTATAGAAGCATCCCACATCGGTTGGTGAAGGGATGGATAATCTCTTTATACTACTTGGGCAATCCTCACCTCTTGAGCTAGCTTTTGGGGTTGAGTTTGGGCCAAGTTCCATTTTCTTTATCACCTACCGTAGGTTACTGGTTATGAGCTAGCTTGAAATGCCATATAATGAGATTCTTTTCCTTTGTTATCATCTTCTACATTGCTCGGACTCTTTGAAAATGTTACCAGATGCGTGTCGGATCCTCCAGAAGTAGTGTATTTTTGGAGGATCCGGCACGGGTGTGGCAGCATCTTCGAGAGTCCGCGCAATATAGGTCATCATAATCATCTCTGTACTACTATTATGTGAATGCCTTTGAAATGGAATATGCTGGCTCATCAACGGGGAAATGAATCTCACAGCTCTGAGTCAATGCCTTTTCTTTTCTTCTTTTAATTTGGATGAAGATTTGATGAAAGCCTAATCTTCCTTGAGCAGAAACCTTGCAGGAAAGAATTGTGGTACTGCAGAAATTGAAAGATCAAATAAGTAGGGGCAAGCCCATTATTGGGGCTGGTGCGGGTACGGGTATTTCTGCAAAGTTTGAGGAAGTTGGTGGTGTAGATTTGATTGTCTTGTACAACTCGGGGCGTTTTAGGATGGCAGGAAGGGGATCCTTAGCTGGTCTATTGCCTTTTGCTGATGCAAATGCCATTGTACTTGAGATGGCCAACGAAGTATTGCCTGTAAGTCCTTATTATTGTCTACTTCTCTAGTTCTTCTGAAAACCTTATTGGCTTTTAGGCTCAGTTTCATCAATTTTCTACTGTTTGATTTTAGCTCAGTTTGGATTTGAATACGAATTGACTGTTCAAGTTAAATACAACCTGCTGTCTAGCAAGTTCATGTTTGATTCAAAGGCTTAACAAATTGATAAACCCTTCACTTGACTCAGCATGAGCAAAGCACTAACTACGAGCAGTTGATTTTAATGGACAAGGAAACTTCGAGTGAAGACTGAAGATCACTATTCCAAGACAACACTGATCTCAACACAGTCTAAAAAATTTAACTTCCAGTTGACATCCATAATCAGACACATTAAAGCTGATCCATGTCATATCTATGTTTCTTGTCCGTACCTCGTTCTTGGATTAGAAATCTCAGTGTTCCCTCAAAAAGATGCTCTCAGGAAATCCCTGCCAAATTTGCAGTACGCTTGGACCCATCACTCTGGTGGTTGGTTAGAGATGAAAAAGAATGTAGATAGAATTGGTTCTAACTTCAATCTAATTTGGGCTTTCAACAGTTTCTGTATTGTCAGTTTCAGTCCGACCTTAGTCTTAATCCAATTGCATAGTTGGACTTCTAACACTTTCTGAATTAGATCAAAAGCTATGTAGTTGAGATGTCCACTTACATCTGTGGAATATCAGAGGTTTACCTTTATTGTGTAGAAGAATGACTAACCACTTTTCTGGCTGGGTATCTATTAATTGTGACCTTTACTTGCTGCATTTCTCATAGGACAAAAAAAAACCTCACCAGTCCAGGTGTGGAACTAATTTTTTTTTTAACATTCTTTATAATTGCAATGGTGGATTGCAACAGATAACATAATCGTTCATCATGTATATATATGTTTTCATATTATTTTTCTTGCAAATAATAACCATGATTGAGGTTTCTTTCTCCTTCCTCAGATATATTCTTACCTTCCAGAATAGTGGCTTTAGTTTCTATCAATGTTGAAATCTTCAGGTGGTTAAGGAAGTGCCAGTTCTGGCTGGTGTTTGTGCTACTGATCCTTTCCGCAGGATGGATAACTTCCTGAAGCAGTTGGAATCTGTTGGGTTCTGTGGGGTGCAAAACTTTCCGACTGTTGGTCTATTTGACGGTAACTTTAGACAAAATTTGGAAGAGACTGGAATGGGTTATGGGTATGTCTCAGTAGATATGTTTTAGTTAGACTTAGCTTATGCCCTTCCTTCATATTGTAACAATATCATGATACCTTACTATTTATTCAGCTTGGAGGTTGAGATGATTGCAACAGCTCACAGGATGGGCCTTTTGACAACCCCGTATGCTTTCTGCCCAGATGAAGCTGTTGCTATGGCAGAAGCTGGTGCTGACATCATAGTGGCCCATATGGGGCTCACAACATCTGGTTCAATTGGTGCAAAAACAGCTGTCTCATTAGAGGAAAGTGTAACCTGTGTCCAAGCTATTGCAGAGGCTACTCATAGGATAAATCCTGATGCTATTGTGCTCTGCCATGGAGGTAATTCCAGGAACTCTAGAGTAACTAAAAAAATCTAAGGTAAAAAACAAAAGGAAATGGCTGGATCAATTTTATGTCGTGTCATGTAGCAAAATCTCTGCCAAATTCCAGGTTCAGCTAAAATAATTTGACAATTAAGTAGAACTCTGATGGTGTATTGGATGAATTCACTGGCTTCATTTATTTTGAAGTCATTTTGTCTTAATTCCTTGTCATGTAAAGAGTAAGTTAGATAGATAACTGAAAACTTAAGCATATGGGGGAGCAGCTTCTCATAGCACTTGTGAGGATTATCATAAAATATCGTTATGTCAAATGTCCTTATCCCCATGGTTACAGGTACCAATCCTAAGGTAGTTGCCTAATTTCCGTTGCACCAACTAATTAGTGCACTAAATACAAATTATACATGTTTATATGAACCTAGAGATTCTAATAAAAGAAACTATCTGTCAAGTGGTGAGGATTGGTAATCTACTGTCTTTATTAAATGATCCATGTGGGTGTTGCAGTCCACATAGCTTTAGCATTGATTCCCTGCGGTTTTTCCTTTGTCAGGAATCATAACCAGGAAAACAAATGCTGGTTGAAACTTTTTGGATTTGAAGCTGCATTTTTTATGGTTTATTTCCTAACAATTCAGTCCTAAAATATTTTCTATGCACATATTTCTGGCTATCTTCGATGATGTTTGTGCTAGTAGACATTTGTTGTTGTTGGAGCTATACTTGAGGTTAAGTTTTTGGTACTTCTTTACATTTGTGTTTTTCTAAGTCCTAAAATTTACATTCAATTTCTTTGTGGAACAAGGAGGGGTGTGTGTTTTTATCTGCTTTCTTGTAACTTCCAGAAAATTCTATGGTTGTCATATTTATGTTGTCTTCCTTATAAGCCAAAGGATTGCCTTTTGATGGATAACAATAGATACTTATGATGTAATTTTCACTGTAAATGAAGTCAAACCCTAATCCTGGCAATGGATAAGGCTGCTCTCTTTTTTTTTCTCTTTTCCCCCCCCTATCATTCTTCAAAGGCTTGTTATATATTGTAGTGGAATTCCGTAGCATTTCTTTTCTAACATAAAGTATTTGCTAGTTACTAGACTAGAACTATTGCTATAGTTTTGTAATTCCAGCATTTTACTTGACATCTTAATGTTGTTCAAAAGAAATAATGGTGTTCTTTCTCCAGGTAATCCGGGAGGTCTAATTTGGTACAGAATTCTAAGCTGTCAAACAAATACTACTAGTTGTCAAATTTTACAATTATCTGGGATTCTGGGTAGGATTAACATCGTCGGAAGTAGATTTTTTGTTTGACAAGTTTTTGTATCGTCAGTTCTTGAGTCTTCATTACTATGGCACGTCCCTTTCTTCTACTTCTGATTTATTTAGTCGCTAAACTGAAGAATCCATTCCGTTACTTACAGGCCCTATATCTGGCCCTAAGGAAGCAGCATATGTACTGAAGAGAACCAAAGGAGTTCATGGATTTTATGGCGCTTCAAGCATGGAGAGACTACCAGTTGAGCAAGCTATAACTGCTACCATCCAGCAGTATAAATCCATTTCGATGGAATGAGATGCAATGGGTTTAGGTGCTTTATAAAGTCAGACCAATATGTATGATCTTCACCTCTTTCTTATATATTAGTCTTGGTCCTCTAAGCTCTTGAATGTTCAAAGAATTTCGTAGCTTGAGCCTGAGAATTATGACGCAAATCACATGCAATATTTGTTTTTTTTCTAAGATGTTGAGTTTTAATAAGCTGCCGAACCATTCTTCATCTGAAGTTGAAGATAAGCATACTCCACAAGGGATACTAATTATTATCCCTCTTTCAATAATAATTTATACTTAAGTCTTAGTTTGTTTTCATGGTGGACAGAAATTCTCCTAGATGTTGCAACAGCTTGTCCTACATGAAGTAGTCAACTCTACCTTTGAGCACCAGACCAGATATAATCTGGTACCTGATGGTGCCTGGATTTGATAGAAGGCAGTTGAACTGCACTGCAGTTTCTCATTATCGGTAATATAATATTTAAGTCAAGTTTAGCATCTTAAGACCCGTTTGGCCATCATTTTTGGGGGAAGAGCCAAAAATACCCTGCTACTATTGAAAATGAATAGATATACCCTCCGTTTGAGTTGGGAGCAAAATTATCCTCACCGTTATACAACAGGATCAATAATGCCCCTGACTAACGGAAAAGTGAAAAAACATGATTCAGATAACTTTTAGAATTAGAAAAAGTTGACTTTTTCTTTTATTCTTTCCCTCCAATTCTCTTTCTATGCCTCCTCTTTCATTCTGTCCGCTGCCTACCCCTTCCCTATCTCTTCCTCTTTCTTCTTCTTCTTCTTCTTTGTTTCTTCCTTACCTCTTAATTCAAATCAAGTCAAATCCAGAAAAATTCTATTAGAATCTATCTTTCTTCACACAAAATCGAACCCATTTTGCTTTATCTACACTCAAGTTTCACCCACGACCACCGGTTGTATCTAAAAAACAGCCATTAACTAATGTGTATAATATTGCAGAGTGCGTTGATGACATATTAGGTTGTGATAAGGAAAGAATTAGTGATAAGGAAAGATTTAGAGTTTAATTAGGAATGTGTAATATTTT
>ML306136.1:0-15140 GCA_005239505.1 Nicotiana paniculata
TGCAGCCAGCAAGCATCAAGGTTCAGATCAAAGTCTGCATGAAGAACGAGCCAAGACTCAAGAACAAGCTTCAGAAGACTCATAGATAGGAATCTTGTATCTCGTAGCTGATAGGCTTAGTTAGTCTTTCATTTTTTATTTTGATGTAATAACGGGACCGCGAACCAGAGCCTCGGACGGAACCTAGCTCGACTCTGCAACTCATCACTCCAAAACTCCTTGAACTACACGCGACATGATTCCCTTAAAAAGACATGGACCAAGCCCACAATTCATAAGCCCATACTCCTTAACCTAGAAGACCCCTAATATAAAAAAGACCTAAGAGCCTTCTTCTACACACACACAATCGAAGAGGACCCCCCATCTGACCAAAAAACGGCATCCAGGATCCCCCATCTGACCACTCTCCTTACGCCTCTCTGCCATCCAGAAACAGCTACATGCCAACGACCTCCTCCATTGAAGAACCTTCTTCAACGCCCAACGACCACCTTTCTTCATCCCCGTCGCCGTACCACCCTCACTCCTAAGAACAGCCGCCCAACCTTCTCTTAACTCTATCTCCTCCGCANCTGGTTCAAATAAAATCAAGGTCAGCGTCGAGCTTTTTGAGTCATGGTTTGGTTCGTTCTTGTTCGCATTTTTCGGTGTTAGTCGCCGGGTTCTGTTGCTAGTTGAACGACTTTCTTTGCTTGGACCAAGCTTTGGTGTGAAGATCCTTTATAAATACACTGAGAAGTTTTCATAGAGGTTCTTTCTTTTCCAATCTCATTTTATGGTTGATTTGCTTTGAATTGTTATTTAAACTGTTTGAGCATTTGGATGCCTTCAGATTGGTTTATTCTATGTTTATTAGTTACCATCTTCTGTTAAATAATTTTAATTGAGGAAAATCTTTACATTGTTTATTGANCTAACAATAAATCACCGTGACTATCTGTACGGTTCCCGTGGCATGGTCACGATACATGTATCCCAATTCGGGTGTGCATTTCACGTGACCCTACCATAACTTCTAATAATAATAAAATTAAAATTTTGTAAATCGCGGGTACAACTTTCGTAACGCGATTCGCAATTTCCATAAATCACGGACCTCTTAAAATTAAATATCAAATTAGGAAATCAACTTATGAACATTGTAGTTTGCTTTAACAAACAATTAATTAATCATAAATCATCGTGGTCATGGGTACGGTCCCCGTGGCATGGTCACGATATGAAACCTACACTCGAGAGTGGCAACTCATGCCCCCGAACCTCAACTCTAACCAATAAAAAATACACATAGCAACCACAGGTGCATTTCATGTGACGTGTTTTCCATGTTTTCAAAAAAGGACAAGTGCACGCCATCGTGACTTGTTTTAGAATAATCCATAAATATTAAAAGCGGCTAAAAAGTATAAAGGCTAAAAAGCACAATAGGTTTAAAATATGTAAATAATTAGATAATCAGGCCAAATATTAATAGTTAAGCGACCGTGCTAGAACCACGGAATTCGGGATGTCAATAAAACGGTGTCCCGGAGCATCGTCAAAAATCCGGGTGGTGACTCTGAAAAATAATAATAAATCCCAAAACCGAATAATGTCACTTTAGTTGGAAAACTCCGTTATTACCCTTTCATTAATCCCAAGGGTAGTGGAAAAAGGAGGTGTGACACGGAGCCAGTACCGGATCGCATGATATTTGTCCGAGACATCAAATACGACCCAAGGAACCATAACCAATGCTTCGAAATTATCAAGTTACATTTTTTAGCATTTTATGGCAATTAAACTGGAATTCTGCCAGTCCTGCCTGTATTATCGCCTGCCATGGTCCAGGTCGGACGCCTTGGTACGGAGCAGGTACCGGAATGTATGATATTTTTCCAGGACATTAAATATGACCCAAGGAACCATAACCAACGCTTCGAAATGATCAAGTTACATTTTTTTGCATTTTATGGCAATTAAACTGGAATTCCGCCAATCGTGCCTGTATTATCGCCTGCCATGGTCCAGGCCGGATGCCTTGGTACAGAACCGGTACCGGATCGCATGATATATGTCTGGGACAGCAAATACGACCCAAGGAACCACAACCAACGGTTTGAAATGATCAAATTACATTTTTTGGCATTTTATGGTAATTAAACTGGAATTCCGTCAGTCGTGCCTGTATTATTGCCTACCATGATTAATGCCAGACGCCTTGGTACGGAGCCGGTACCGGATCTCATGATATTTTTCCGGGAAATAAAATATGACCCAAGGAACCATAACGAACGCTTCGAAATGATTAAGTTTAATGTTTTGGCATTTTATAGTAATTAAACAGAAATTCCGCCAGTTGTGCCTGTATTATCGCCTGCCATGGTACAAGCCGGACTCCTTGGTGCGGAGCCGGTACCAGATCACATGATATTTGTACGGGACATCAAATAGGACCTAAGAAACAAAAACCAACGCTTCGAAATGATCAAGTTAATTTTTTTGGCATTTTATGGAAATTAAATTGGAATTTCGCCAGTCATGCCTGTATTATCGCCTACCATGGTCCAGGCCGGACGCCTTGGTACGGAGCCGGTACCGGATCACATGATATTTGTCCGGGACACCAAATAGGACCCAAGGAACAAAAACCAACACTTCAAAATGATCAAGTTACATTTTTTGGCATTTTATGGAAATTAAATTGGAATTCCGCCAGTCATGCCTGTATTATCGCCTGCCATGGTCCAGGCCGGACACCTTGGTACGAAACCGGTACCGGATCACATGATATTTTTTCAGGACAGCTAATACGACCCAAGGAACCATAACCAAGGCTTCGAAATGATCAAGTTATATTTTTTGGCATTTTATGGCAATTAAATTGTAATTCCACGAGTCGTGCCTGTATTATCGCCTGCCATGGTCCAGGCCGGATACCTTGGTACGGAGCCGGTACCGGATCGCATAATATTTTTCCGAGACATCAAATACGACCCAAGGAACCATCACAAGTGCTTCGAAATGATTAAGTTACATTTTTTGTCATTTTATGGCAATAAAACTTGAATCCCGCCAGTCGTGCCTGTATTATCGCCTGCCATGGTCCAGGCAGGACTCCTTGGTACAAAGCCGATACCGGATCACATGATATTTGTACGGGACATCAAATAAGACCCAAGGAACAAAAACCAACACTTCTAAATGATCAAGATACATTTTTGGCATTTTATGGAAATTAAATTGGAATGCCGCCAGTCATGCCTGTATTATCGCCTGCCATGGTCCAGGCCGGACACCTTGGTACGGAGCCGGTACCGGATCACATGATATTTGTCCCGGACAGCAAATACGACCCAAGGAACCATAATCAAGTCTACGAAATGATCAAGTTACATTTTTTGGCATTTTATGGCAATTAAATTGGAATTCCGCCAGTCGTGCCTGTATTATCGCCTGCCATGGTCCAGGCCGGACTCCTTGGTATGGAGCCGGTACCGGATCACATGATATTTGTAAGGGACATCAAATACAACCCAAGGAACAACAACCAATGCTTTGAAAAGATCAAGTTACATTTTTTGGCATTTTATGGTAATTAAACTGGAATTCCGCCAGTCGTGCCTGTATTATCGCCTACCATGGTCCAGGATGGACGTCTTGGTAGGGAGCCGGTACTGGATCACATGATATTTGTCCGAGACATAAAACACGACCCAAGGAACCATAACCCACACTTCTAAATGATAAAGTTACATTTTTTGGCATTCTATGGAAATTAAAATGGAATTCTACCAGTTGTGCATGTATTATTGCCTGTCATGGTCCAGGCCGGATGTGTTGGTATTTAGCCGATAGCAGATCGCATCGTATTTGTCCGGGACATCAAATATGATCTTAGGAACCATAACCAACGCCTTCGAAATATTCAAGTTAAATTTTTTGGCATTTTATGGCAATTAAACTGGGATTCCGCCAATCTTGCTTGTATCATCGCCTTCCATGGTCCAGGCCGGACGCCTAGGTACGGAGCCGGCACAAGATCGCACGATACTTGTTGAGGACATCAAATACGACCTTAGGAACCATAACCAATGCTTAGAAATGATCAAGTTACATGTTTTGGCATTTTATGACAATGAAACTGGAATTCCGCTAGTCGTGCCTATATAATCGCCTGCCATGGTCCAAACCGGGCACCTTGGTACGGAGCCGGTACCGGATAGGATGATATTTGTCCGGGACATTAAATACAACCCAAGGAACCATAACCAACGGTTCGAAAGGATCAATTTACAATTTTTTGCATTTTATTGCAATTAAACTGGAACTCCGCCAGTTGTGCCTATATTATTGTCTGCCATGGTTCAAGCCAGACGCCTTGGTACGGAGCCGGTACCGGATTGCATGATCTTTGTCTAGGACATCAAATACGACCCAAGGAACCATAAGCAACGCTTCGAAATGATCAAATTACATTTTCTTAGCATTCTGTGGCAATTAAACTGGAATTCTTCCAGTCGTGCCTGTATTTTCGCCTGCCATGGTCTAGGCCGGACAGCTTGGTACGTTGCCGGTACCGGATCACATGATATTTGTCCGGGACAGCAAATACGACCCAAGGAACCATAACGAACGCTTCGAAATGATCAAGTTACATTTTTTGGCATTCTATGGCAATTAAACTGGAATTCCGCCAGTCGTGCCTATATTATTTTCAGCCATGGTTCAGGCCGGACGCCTTGGTACGGAGCCGGTACCGGATCACATTATATTTTTCCGGGACATCATATACGACCCAAGGAACCATGACCAACGCTTCAAAATGATCAAGTTA
This sequence comes from Nicotiana paniculata, assembly GCA_005239505.1. Taxonomy (NCBI): domain Eukaryota; kingdom Viridiplantae; phylum Streptophyta; class Magnoliopsida; order Solanales; family Solanaceae; genus Nicotiana; species Nicotiana paniculata. Next base: position 4,820 of record ML306136.1, read on the forward strand.
CATTTTTTGGCATTTTATGGAAATTAAACCGGAATTTCGCTAGTCGTGCCTGTATTATTGCCTGCCATGGTCCAGGCCAGACGCCTTGGTACGGAGCCGGTACCGGATCACGTGATATTTGTCCGTGGCATCAAATATGACCCAAGGAACCATAACCAATGCTTCGAAATGATCAAGTTATATTTTATTGAATTTTATGGCAAATTAAACTGGAATTTCGCCAGTCGTGCCTATATTATCGCCTGCCATGGTCTAGACCGGACGCCTTGGTACGAAGCCGGTACCGGATCGCATGATATTTGTACGAGACAGAAAATACGACCCAAGGAACCTTAACCAACACTTCGAAATGATAAAGTTACATCTTTTGGCTTTTTATGACAATTAAACTGGAATTTCGCCAGTCGTGCATGTATTATCGCCATCCATGTTCTAGTCCGGACGCCTTGGTATGGAGCGTGTACCGGATCGCATGATATTTGTCCGGGAAATCAAATATGACCCAAGGAACCATAATCAACGCTTCAAAATGATCAATTTACATTTTTTGGCATTTTATGGCAATTAAACTGGAATTCAGCCAGTCGTGCCTGTATTATCGCCTGCCATGGTCCAGACCGGACGCCTTGGTACGGAACCAGTATCAGATCACATTATATTTGTCCGGGACATCAAATACAACTCAAGGAACCACAACCAACGCTTTTGAATGATCAAGTTGCATTTTTTGGCATTTTATGGCAATTAAATTGGAATTTCGCCAGTCATGCCTGTATTAGCCCCTGCCATGGTCCAGGCCGGACGCCTTGGTACGAATCCGGTACTGGATAGCATGATATTTTTCCGGGACATCAAATACGACCCAAGGAACCACAACACACGCTCCGAAATGATCAAGTTACATTTTTTTGCAATTTATGGAAATTAAACTGGAATTCCGCCTGTCGTGCCTGTATTATCGCCTGCCATGGTCCAGGCCGGACGCCTTGGTACGGAGCCGGTACCGGATCGCATGATATTTGTCCGGGACATAAAATATGACCCAAGGTACCATAACCAACGCTTCGAAATGATCAAGTTACATTTTTTGTCATTTTATGGCAATTAAACTGGAATTCCGCTAGTCGTGCCTGTATTATCGCCTGCCGTGGTCCAGCCCAGATGCCTTGGTATGGAGCCATTAGCGGATCGCATGATGTTTTTTCGGGACAGCAAATACTACCCAAGGAACCGTAACTAACGCTTCGAAATGATCAAGTTACATTTTTTGGAATTTTATGGAAATTAAATTGGAATTCCTTGAGTCGTGCATGTATTATCGCCTGCCATGGTCTAGGCCGGACGGCTTGGCACAGAGCCGGTATCGGATTGCATGATATTTGTACGAGACATCAAATTCGACCCAAGGAACCATAACCAACGCTTCGAAATGATCAAGTTAATTTTGTGGCATCTTATGGCAATTAAATTGGAATTCCTTGAGTCGTGCATGTATTATCGCATGCCATGGTCCAGGCCGGACGCCTTGGTACGGAGCCGGTACCCGATCATATGATATTTCTCTGGGACATCAAATACGAACCAAGGAACCATAACCAACTCTTTGAAATGATAAAGTTACATTTTTTGGCATTTTATGAAAATTAAACTAGAATTCCGCCAGTCGTGCATGTATTATCGCATGCCATGGTCCAGGCCGGACGCATTGGTACGGAGCCGGTATCGGATTGCATGATATTTTTACGTGACATAAAATACGACTCAAGAAACCACAACCAACGCTTCAAAATGATCAAGTTACATTTTTTGGCATTTTATGGCAATTAAACTTGAATTCCGCCAGTCGTGCGTGTATTATCGCCTGCCAAGGTCCTGACCAGACGCCTTGGTACGACGCCCGTACCTGATCGCATGATAGTTGTCCGGGACAGAAAATACGACCCAAGGAGCCATAACCAAGGCTTCGAAATGATCAAATTACATGTTTTGGCATTTTAGGGAAATTAAATTGGTATTCTGCCAGTCGTGCCTGTGTTATCGCCTGCCATGGTCCAGGTCGGACGCCTTGGTACGGAGCCGGTACCGGATCGCATGATATTTGTCCGGGACATCAAATACGACCCAAGGAACCATAACAAACGCTTCGAAATGATCAAGTTACATTTTTCGTCATTTTATGGCAATTAAACTGGAATTGCGCCAATCGTGCCTGTATTATCGCCTGCCATGGTCTAGGCCGGACGCATTGGGGAGCCGGTACTGTATCGCATGATATTTGTCCGGGACATCAAATACGACCAAAAGAAGCATAACCAACGCTTCGAAATGATCAAATTACATTTTCTGGCATTTTATGGCAATTAAACTGGAATTCCGCCAGTCGTGCATGTATTATCACTTGCCATGGTCCAGGCTGGACGCCTTGGTACGGAGCCGGTACCGGATTGCATGATATTTGTCCGTGACATCAAATATGACCCAACTAACCATAACCAACGCTTCGAAATGATCAAGTTAAATTTGGTTGAATTTTATGGCAAATTAAACTAGAATTCCGCCAGTCGTGCCTATATTATCGCCTGCCATGGTCTAGACCGGATGCCTTGGTACGAAGTCGGTACCGGATCGCATGATATTTGTCCGGGACAGAAAATACGACAAAAGGAACCATAACCAACACTTCCAAATGATCAAGTTACATCTTTTGGCTTTTTATGACAATTAAACTCTAATTTCGCCAGTCATGCCTGTATTATCGCCATCAAATGTCCAGTCCGGACGCCTTGGTATGGAGCGTGTACCGGATCGCATGATATTCTTCCGGGAAATCAAATATGACCCAAAGAACCATAACCATCGCTTCGAAATGATCAATTTACATTTTTTGGCATTTTATGGCAATTAAAATGGAATTCCGCCAGTCCTGCCTGTATTAGCCCCTGCCATGGTCCAGGCCGGACGCCTTGGTGCGGATCCAGTACTGGATAGCGTGATATTTTTCCGGGACATCAAATACGACCCAAGGAACCATAACGCACGCTTCGAAATGATCAATTTACATTTTTTTGCAATTTATGGCAATTAAACTGGACTTCCGCCAGTCGTGCATGTATTATCGCCTGCCATGGTCCAGGCCAAACGCCTTGGTACGGTGCCGCTACCGGATCGCATGACATTTGTCCGGGACATAAAATATGACCCAAGGAACCATAACCAACGCTTCGAAATGATCAAGTTACATTTTTTGTCATTTTATGGAAATTAAACTGGAATTCCGCTAGTCGTGCATGTATTATCGCCTTCCATGGTCCAGGCCAGACGCCTTGGTATGGATCCATTAGCGGATCACATGATGTTTTTCCGGGACAACAAATACTACCTAAGGAACCATAACTAGCGCTTTGAAATGATCAAGTTACATTTTTTGGCATTTTATGGAAATTAAATTGGAATTCTTTGAGTCGTGCCTGTATTATCGCCTGCCATGGTCTAGGCCGGACGCCTTGGTACAGAGCCGGTATCGGATTGCATGATATTTCTACGGGACATCAAATTCGACCCAAGGTACCATAACCAACGCTTCGAAATGATCAAGTTAATTTTGTGGCATTTTATGGCAATTAAACTGGAATTCTGTCAATCGTGCATGTATTATTGCCTGCCATGGTCCAGGCCGGACGCCTTGGTACGGAGCCGGTACCCGATAATATGATATTTCTCTGGGACATCAAATACGAACCAAGGAACCATAACCAACTCTTTGAAATGATCAAGTTACATTTTTTGGCATTTTATGGAAATTAAACTAGAATTCCGCCAGTCGTGCATGTATTATCGCATGCCATGGTCCAGGCCGGACGCATTGGTACGGAGCCGGTATCGGATTGCATGATACATTTACGTGACATAAAATACGACTCAAGGAACCACAACCAACGCTTCAAAATGATCAAGTTACATTTTTGGCATTTTATGGCAATTAAACTAGAATTCCGCTAGTCGTGCCAGTATTATCGCCTGCCATGGTCCAAGTCGCACGCCATGGTACTGAGCCGATACCGGATCGCATGATATTTTTTCGGCACAGCAAATACGACCAAAGGAACCCTAACCAAAGCTTCGAAATGATCAAGTTACATTTGTTGGCATTTTATGGGAATTAAATTGTAATTCCGCCAATCGTGCATGTATTATCGCCTGCCATGGTCCAGGCCGGATGTGTTGGTATGGAGCCGATAACAGATCGCATAATATTTGTCCGGGACATCAAATATGATCTTAGGAACCATAACCAACGCTTCGAAGTGATCAAGTTACATTTTTTGGCATTTTATGGCAATTAAACTTGAATTCCGCCAGTCGTGCATGTATTATCGCCTGCCATGGTCCAGGCCGGACGCATTGGTACGGAACCGGTACTGAATCGCATAATATTTGTCTGGGACATTAAATACGACCTTAGGAACCATAACCAACACTTCGAAATTATCAACTTACTTTTTTGGCATTTTATGGCAATTAAACTTGAATTCCGCCAGTCGTGCATGTATTATCGCCTGCCATGGTCCAAGAAAGACGCCTTGGTACGGAACCGGTACCGGATCGCATGATATTTGTCCGGGACATCAAATATGACCCAAGGAACCATAATCGATGCTTCGAAAGGATCAAGTAACATTTTTTTGAATTTTATGGAAATTAAACTGGAATTCCGCCAGTCGTTCCTATATTATCGTCTGCCATGGTCAAGACAGGACGACTTGGTACGGAGCCAGTACCAGATCCCATGATATTTTTTGGGAAATCAAATACGACCCAAGGAACCATAACCAACGCTTCGAAATAATCAATTTACATTTTTTTGAATTTTATGGCAATTAAACTGGAATTCTGCCAGTCGTGCGTGTATTATCGCCTGCCATGGTCCTGGCCGGATGCCTTGGTACGTAGCTAGTACCGGATCACATGATATTTTTCCGGGACATAAAATACGACCCAAGAAACCACAACCAACGCTTTGAAATGATCAAGTTACATTTTTTGTCATTTTATGGAAATTAAACTGGAACTCCACCAGTCGTGCCTGTATTATCTCCTGCCATTGTCCAGGCCGGACGCCTTGGTACGGAGCCGATACCGGATAGCATGATATTAGTCAGGGACATAAAATACGACCCAAGGAACCATAACACACGCTTCGAAATGATCAAGTTACATTTTTTGGCATTTTATGGCAATTAAACTGGAATTCTGCCAGTCGTGCCTGTATTATCGCCTGTCATGGTCCAGGCCGGATGCCTTGGTACGGAGCCGGTACAGGATCGTATGTTTTTTGTCTGGGACAGCAAATACAATGCAAGGAACCATAACACATGCTTCGAAATGATTTAGTTACATTTTTTGGCATTTTATTGCAATTAAATTGGAATTCCGCGAGTCGTGCCTCTATTATCATCTGCTGTGGTCTAGGTCGAACGCCTTGGTATAGAGCCGGTACCGGATAACATGATATTCTTCCGAGACATCAAATACGACCCAAGGAACCATAATCAATGCTTCGAAATGATCAAGTTACATTTTTGGCATTTTATGGAAATTAAACTGGAATTCCGCCAGTCGTGCATGTAATATCGCCCGCCATGGTCCAGGCCAGACGCCTTGGTACAGAGCCGGTACCGGATAGCATGATATTTTTCCGGGACATCAAATACGACCCAAGGAACCATAACCAACGCTTCAAAATGATCAAGTTACATTTTTGGCATTTTATGGCAATTAAACTGGAATTCCACCAGTCGTGCATGTAATATCGCCCGCCATGGTCCAGGCCGGACGCCTTGGTATAGAGCCGGTATCGGATTGCATGATATTTGTACGGGACATCAAATATGACCCAAATAACCATAACCAACGCTTCGAATGATCAAGTTAATTTTGTGCCATTTTATGGCAATTAAACTAGAATTCCGCCAATCGTGCATGTATTATTACCTGCCATGGTCCAGGCCGGACGCGTTGGTACGGAGCCGGTACCCAATCATATGATATTTATCCGGGACAGAAAATACGACCCAAGGAACCATAACCAACGCTTTGAAATGATCAAGTTACTTTTTTTGGCATTTTGTGAAAATTGAACTAGAATTCTGCTAGTCGTGCATGTATTATCGCATGCCATGGTCCAGGCCGGATGTATTGGTACGTAGCCGGTACCGGATTGCATGATATTTTTACGGGACATCAAAAACAACTCAAGGAACCACAACCAATGCTTCGAAATGATAAAGTTACATTTTAGGCATTTTATTGCAATTAAACTAGAATTCTGCTAGTCGTGCTTGTATTATCGCCTACCATGGTCCAAGCCGCACACCTTGGTACGGAGCCGATACTGGATTGCATGATATTTGTTCGGGACAGCAAATACGACCCAAGGAACCATAACCAAGGCTTCGAAATGATCAAGTTACATATTTTGGCGTTTTATGGCAATTAAATATTAATTCCGCCAATCGTGCCTGTATTATCGTCTGGCATGGTCCAGGTCGGATGCGTTGGTATGGAGCCGGTACTAGATCACATGATATTTTTTCGGGGCATCAAATACAATCTTAGGAACCATAACCAACGCTTTGAAATGATCAAGTTGCATTTTTTGCATTTTATGGCAATTAAACTGGAATTCTGCCAACCGTGCCTGTATTATCGCCTGCCATGGTCCAGGCCAGACGCATTGGTACGAAACCGGTACTGAATCGCATGATATTTGTCCGGGACATTAAGTACGACCTTAGGAACCATAACCAACGCTTCAAAATGATCAATTTACATTTTTTGGCATTTTATGGAAATTAAACTGGAATTCCGCCAGTCGTTCATGTATTATCGCCTGCCATGGCCCAGGCTGGATGCCTTGGTACGGAACCGGTACCGGATCGCATGATATTTGTCCGGGACATCAAATACGACCCAAGGAACCATAACCAACGCTTCGAAATGATCAAGTTACATTTTTTGAATTTTATGGGAATTAAACTGGAATTCCGCCAGTCGTGCCTATATTATCATCTGCCATGGTCCAGACCGAATGCCTTGGTACGGAGCCAGTACCGCATCCCATGATATTTTTCCGGGACATCAAATACGACCCAAGGAACCATAACCAACGCTTCGAAATAATCAATTTACATTTTTTGGCATTTTTTGGCATTTTATGGCAATTAAACTTGAATTCCGCCAGTCGTGCGTGTATTATCGCCTTCCAAGGTCCTGACCGGATGCCTTGGTACGACGCCAGTACCTGATCGCATGATAGTTGTCGTGGACAGAAAATACGACCCAAGGAGCCATAACCAAGGCTTCGAAATGATCAAGTTACATTTTTGGCATTTTATGGCAATTAAACTGGAATTCCACTAGTCGTGCATGTAATATCGCCCGCCATGGTCCAGGACGAACGCCTTGGTACGGAGCCGGTGCCAGATTGCATGATTTATCTGGGACAGCAAATACGACCCAAGGAACCATAACCAAGGCTTCGAAATGATCAAGTTACATTTTTGGCATTTTATGGCAATTAAACTGGAATTCCACTAGTCGTGCATGTAATATCGCCCGCCATGGTCCAGGACGAACGCCTTGGTACGGAGCCGGTGCCAGATTGCATGATTTATCTGGGACAGCAAATACGACCCAAGGAACCATAACCAAGGCTTCGAAATGATCAAGTTACATTTTTGGCATTTTAGGGAAATTAAATTGGTATTCTGCCAGTCGTGCCTGTGTTATCGCCTGCCATGGTCCAGATCGGATGCCTTGGTACGGAGCCGGTACCGGATCACATGATATTTGTCCGGGACATCAAATACGACCCAAGGAACCATAACAAACGCTTCGAAATGATCAAGTTACATTTTTCGTCATTTTATGGCAATTAAACGGGAATTCCGCCAATCGTGCCTGTATTATCGACTGCCATGGTCTAGGCCGGACGCATTGGGTAGCCGGTACTGGATCGCATGATATTTGTCCAGGACATCAAATACGACCAAAAGAAGCATAACCAACGCTTCGAAATGATCAAATTACATTTTCTGGAACTTTATGGCAATTAAACTGGAATTCCGCCAGTCGTGCATGTATTATCACTTGCCATGGTCCAGGCTGGACGCCTTGGTACGGAGCCGGTACCGGATTGCATGATATTTGTCCGTGACATCAAATATGATCCAACGAACCATAACCAACGCTTCGAAATGATCAAGTTATATTTTTTTGATTTTTATGGAAAATTAAACGGGAATTCCGCCAGTCGTGCCTATATTATCGCCTGCCATGGTCTAGACCGGACGCTTTGGTATGAAGCCGGTACTGGATCACATGATATTTGTCCGGGACAGAAAATACGACTCAAGGAACCATAACCAACACTTCGCAATGATCAAGTTACATCTTTTGGCTTTTTATGACATTTAATTTGGAATTTCGTCAGTCGTGCCTGTATTATCGCATTCCATGGTCCAGGCCGAACGCCTTGGTATGGAGCGTGTACCAGATCACACGATATTTTTCCGGGAAATCAAATATGACCCAAGGAACCATAACCAACGCTTCGCGATGATCAATTTACATTTTTTGGCATTTTATGGCAATTAAACTGAAATTCTGCCACTCGTGCCTGTATTATCGCCTGCCATGGTCCATACCGGACGCCTTGGTACGGAGCCAGTATCGGATCACATGATATTTGTCCGGGACATCAAATACAACCCAAGGAACCATAACCAACGCTTTTAATTGATCAATTTGCATTTTTCGGCATTTTATGGCAATTGAACTAGAATTCCGCCAGTCGTGCCTGTATTATCCCCTGCCATGGTCCAGGCCGGACGCCTTGGTATGGATCCAGTACCGGATAGCAAGATATTTTTTCGGGACATCAAATACGAACCAAGGAACTATAACACACGCTTCGAAATGATCAAGTTACATTATTTGGCAATTTTTGGCAATTAAACTAGAATTTCGCCAGTCGTGCATGTATTATCGCCTGCCATGGTCAAGGCCAGACGCCTTGGTACGGAGCCGATACCGGATAACATGATATTTATCCGAGACATAAAATATGACCCAAGGAACCATAACCAACACTTAGAAATGATCAAGTTACAGTTTTTATCATTTTATGGCAATTAAAGTGGAATTCCGCTAGTCGTGCATGTATTATCGCCTGCCATGGTCCAGGCCAGACGCCTTGGTATGGAGACATTAGCGGATCGCATGATGTTTTTCCGGGACAACAAATACTACCTAAGGAACCATAACTAACGCTTCGAAATGATCAAGTTACATTTTTTGGCATTTTATGAAAATTAAATTGGAATTCCTTGAGTCGTGCCTGTATTATCGCCTGCCATGGTCTAGGCCGGACGCCTTAGTACAGAGCCGGTATCGGATTGCATGATATTTCTACGGGACATCAAATTCGACCCAAGGTACCATAACCAACGCTTCGAAATGATCAAGTTAATTTTGTGGCATTTTATGGCAATTAAACTGGAATTCTGTCAATGGTGCATGTATTATTGCCTGCCGTGGTCCAGTCCGAACGCCTTGGTACGGAGCCGGTACACGATCATATGATATTTCTCCAGGACATCAAATACGACCCAAGGAACCATAACCAACGCTTCGAAATGATCAAGTTACATTTTTTGGTTTTTTATGGCAATAAAACTGGAATTCCGCCAGTCGTGCCTGTATTACCGCCTGCCATGGTCCAGGCCGGACGCCTTGGTACTGAGCTAGTACCCAATCATATGATATTTCTTCGGGACATAAAATATGACCCAAGGAACCATAACCAACGCTTCGAAATGATCAAGTTAAATTTTTTGGCATTTTATGGAAATTAAACTAGAATTCTGCCAGTTGTGCCTTTATTATCGCCTGCCATGGTCCAGGACGGACGCCTTGGTACGTAACCGGTACCAGATCGCATGATATTTGTCCGGGACAGCAAATACGACCCAAGGAACCATAACCAAGGGTTCGAAATGATCAAGTTACATTTTTTGGCATTTTAGGCAAATTAATTTGGTATTCCGCCAGTCGTGCCTNTTTCGGGACAGCAAATACGACCCAAGGAACCATAACCAAGGGTTCGAAATGATCAAGTTACATTTTTTGGCATTTCATGGCAATTAAATTGTAATTCCTCCAGTCGTGCCTGTATTATCACCTGCCTTGGTCCAGGTCTGATGCGTTGGTATGGAGCCGGTACTAGATCACATGATATTTGTCCGGGGAATCAAATATGATC
>ML306138.1:0-16364 GCA_005239505.1 Nicotiana paniculata
GCCTTGCTGGCTTCCAGTTTTGAGATGTATAGTTGTCTATAGCATCCTTGTCGGCTCGTCCTATGTATGTTGTACGTATATGTATGTATATCTTTTGTGCATATTTCCTTCATGTACATTATTATTGTAATTCAGCAGATGTTATTCAGGTCCATATCTTAGACGCATGTTTAGAGGTGTTTGGCAGGTAGGACTCAGGCACCCGTCGCGGCCCATCGGTTTGGGTCGTGACAAAAACATTCTTATCCTTGTAGAAGGATTTCATCCTTTTTGAGTTCACATTAGATAATCCTATAATGAAATGACGTCTGAAGTACGGTGTAACAACATTAAATAACTTTATAGACTTTCAAAGAGAATCTCATTTTCGAGCTTACATCAATTAACTTACGGCGTACTTTCGCGTATAAAAATATGGGGTATAACAATTTCTATAAAATACTCTTATGGAAATAGTGCGTAATCTCTTACAAGAAGTCAGTGTATCTATGAGTCTTCCTGATTTGAATTATAACAACCTATATGGTGAGGTTCATTATATATATATATATATATATANGTCGAGGAGGTGATTGCTAATTGAGAGCTTGAGTCTACTTTAGAGAGGAGGACCTATCAAGCCCCATATATGTATACTTCTTATTGTATCTGTCTTATTGGACCACTAGTAAGTGTCGATGTCGTCCCCTCCTCACTACTTCTCTGGGGTTAGGCTAGATACTTACTGGATCCGCGTTGATTTACGTACTCATGCTACACTTGCTGCACATTTTTGTGCAGGTACATATATGTCTGGTGATCTTTTGGACGTAGAGGCACGGCTATTGCAGGGACTTACCGTGAGCTGCATTTCATGTTACGATTCGCATCCTGCAGAGTCTCCATCGGAGTTATATGTATTGTCTGTCTAGTTTGTATCTCAGAAAGATGTGGTATTTATTTTATTTCCTAATTGACGCTCATGCACTTGTGACGCTGGATTTTGGGGGTGCTTATGGGTTGTCCTTTATTGTTGTTGTGAAAACATTATTAGTGACCCTGTAAATTCTATTTTGTACTATTTAATTGATGAAAATTATGATTTCAAAAATACTAAAATGAGTAATTTAGTTAAACATTCAATGTTGGCTTGCCTGACGGTAATGTTAGGCACCATCACGACCTCTAGTGGATTTTGGGACGAGACAAGAGTTGAGAAGAAGGCAAGCATCGTGCCATCGTCATCGGCGTCGCTTGTTCCTATAGTAATTGCTAATGCATCGACAAGCCGAACAACACCGACACCGGAAAAAAAGCCTAAAAAAATTTTCAGAATTGATTTCAAGCAGTGGCAGTAGAATATGTTCTTCTACTTGATGACTTTAAGTCTACAAAAGTTCATTACGGAATATGTTCCTGTTCTACCTGACAAAACTCAGAAAATGAACACTTTCTTGTGACTGGGGCGTGGAAGCATTCTGATTTTTTGTGCAAGAATTATATTCTTAGCGGGCTGGAGGACGATCTATATAACGTGTATAGTAATATAGAGATATCAAAAGAACTGTGGGTTGCGCTTGAAAAGAAATACAAAACTGAGGATGCCAGGTTGAAGAAATTTTTTGCTGCAAAATTTTTGTACTACAAAATGGTAGATAGCAAGTCTGTTATCACCCAAGTCCAGGAATTACAAGTCTTTATTCATGATCTCCTTGCTGAAGGTATAAATCGAATTAATACTTTTATTAAAAGTATTAGTTATGTTATTATTACTAATATAATTTCCATTTAAGGTCTTGTCATCAATAAAGCATTCCAAGCTGCAGCAATAATTTAGAAGTTGCCTCCTTTGTGAAAGGACTTCAAATATTACTTGAAACACAAACGCAATTGAGATGTCGCTCGATGATCTCATTGTTCAGTTGAGGATTGAATAGGACAACAACGCTGCTGAAAAGAAGGGTCGTGGAAACTCAATAATGAGAGCAAACATTGTTGAGGATGCTCCACAAAATAATAAAAATAGGAAGAAGCCTTCTGGACCAAAAAGCAACCCAAGCCTTCTGAACCAAAAAGCAACCCTAGCAAGAAGCGACTCAAAGGAAATTTCTACAATTGCGTGAAAGCTGGACACAAATCTACAGATTGTCGTGCTCCAAAGAAAGACAAGAAGAAGGGTCAAGCAAACATGGTTGAAAAGCATAAGGAAATTATTGACTTGTGTGCTATGCTTGCTGAATGCAACCTGGTGGGAAATCCTTAGGAATGGTGGATTGATTCTGAAGCCACTCGCCATGTTTGAGTTGTTAGAGAAGCATTTGCTACATATGCTCCCTTTGGACCCGAAGAGACGCTTTCTATGGGAAATTCTGCAACGGCCAAGATTGAAGGATGTGGCAATATTTCAGAAGATAACTTCTGTCAAGATGGTGACTCTAAACAATGTCCTTCATGTTCCTGAAATTAGGAAGAGCTTAGCCTCTACTGCACTTCTCGTTAAGAACGGGTTTAAGCACATTTTTGTATCTGATAAGATTGTAATAAGTAAGAACAAAATATTTGTAGAAAAAGGTTACCTCATTGAGGGCCTTTTCAAACTGAATGTAATGGTTGTTGGGAATAATAAAATTCTAGCTTCTTCTTACTTACTTGAGTCAAATGATTTATGCCATATACGTTTGGACATATCAATTATAAAACCTTGTAAAAAATAATTAATTTGAAGTATTACCTAAATTTGAATGCGACAATTCAAAATGTCAAATATGTGGGAAATCTAAGTATGTTAAACATCCTTATAAGTCAGTTGAAAGGAATTCAAATCCTTTAGACTTAATTCAAACAGATATTTGCGACATGAAGTCAATACCATCTCGCGGTGGAAAGAAGTATTTCATAACTTTTATTGACAACGTTAATCGATATTGCCATGTTTACTTACTTAATAGTAAATATGAAGTAATAGATGCATTCAAGCAATACAAAAATGAAGTTGAAACAGAACTTAATAAGAAAATCAAAATGATAATAAGTGACAGGGGTGGTGAATACAAATCTCCTTTTGAAGAAATATGTTTAGAATACGGAATTATTCATCAAACAATGGCACCTTACACTCCCAAATCAAATGAGATTGCGGAAAGAAAGAATCGTTCATTAAAGAAGATGATGAACGCTTTGTTGATAAGTTATGGTTTTCCACATAACTTGTGAGGGGGCGGGGGGAGAAGCCATTCTTACGGCTAATCGGATACTAAATCGAGTGCCCCATAGAAAAAATGCAATCCATTCTATATGATAAATGGAAAGGAAGTGTCACGACCCAAAACCTATGGGTTGTGATGGCGCCGGACACCACTATCAGGCAAGCCAACCCCTTAATCAGTTGAAATACCTTCCTATTTAACAATTTCAAAATCGTTACCTTTATTGCATTTCATTATCAAATAAATAAATTCCGTAATTTAAATATGGCAAGAAAACCAACTTAGTACAGAAAAGAAATACCAAGACATCCCCAGAACCCGGTGACACAAGTACATGAACAGTTTCTAAGAATTTATACAACTATACAACTCTTGTCCGAGAAATAAATGGGACAAAGGCAATAGATATAACATGTGAGTACACAGAAGGGAGACTTCGGCAGCTGTGGAATGCCTATGGATGAATGCAGCCCGTATAAGTCCCCAAATCGATCAGTGTACTATAAAGGTACTTGTGCAACAAAATGCACAGAAAGTGTAGTATGAGTACATATACATATATGTACCCAGTGAGTATCCCGTCTAATCTTGAAGAAGTAGTGACGAGAGGTCGACTCGGTACTCACTAAGGTCCAACAATAAATAGAAATAAACAGAATATAAGGAAAGCCGTAAACATGTAAATAGTGCACCACAATTGTGAAGAGAATACAGAGTTCCCAAGTAAATATTGAAAGCAGTAACAACTCACCTGTCTCCTTTCCCCAAACATCTATCAAATCATAAATCAGGAAAACAAAAGTACCAAACAGTCATGCGCACACAGGAGTAGGACAACCGGCTGGAGTCATGAAAGAGAATAGCTATGCACTGCCGGGGATCGACCGGCCCGTACCAAGAGTGCATTCTTAATTAACTCCTTGTGCACTGCCGGGGATCGACCGGCCCGTACCAAGAGTGCATGCTTAACAGTAATCCTTCTTCCGCACTGTCGGGGATCGACCGGCCCGTACCAAGAGTGCGTCTATCAATCTAATCATATCATAGTGAAGAATAGCTATGCACTGCCGGGGATCGACCGGCCCGTACCAAGAGTGCGTCTATCAATCTAATCATATCATAGTGAAGAATAGCTATGCACTGCCGGGGATCGACCGGCCCGTACCAAGAGTGCATGCTTAACAGTAATCCTGCCTACGCACTGCCGGGGATCGACCGGCCCGTACCAAGAGTACGTCTATCAATGTAATCATATCATAACATAGTGTAACTTCGTCCATGCACTGTCGGGGATAGATCGGCCCGTACCAAGAGTGCATTCTTAATTAAATCCTTGTGCACTGCCGGGGATCGACCGGCCCGTACCAAGAGTGCACTATAAATCCGCCGTGGCGTACGGCCCGCTCCCATAAGAGTGAAGGAAATTACATATCGCTCGCGGGATGTAAATTGCGAAGCAACAACATGCGCACACAGGATGTAAAGTTCATTTAAGCGACAACATGCGCACACCGAATGTAAAGTTCATCTCACCACAATTCTTTCCAATTATTAAGTAAATGAAAGCTCGAGGAAACAATAATATCTTACATGAGTACAAAACTTATAAGTCATTTCTTTTCCTTTCACAATATTTTCCATAAATAATTTCTTTCATACCTTCCCGTAAGTCAATTCATTTCATAATATTTTTCCGTGAAAACAATTTCCTTCCATATTATTTTAAGATCCATAAATCTAAGAGAAACAAAACCACACAACAGGATATTATAACATACATATAATTCATTACAAGAATTATAAAGGGCATGATGTGGGGCCTAACTACCCGGACATAACAATAGTAGCCGCTACGTACGGACTCTCGTCACTGGGTACGTACGTAGCCCTAGCAAGCAATTACATGTAGCATGTAGAACACCTAAGGGGTCAATTCCTTCTTACAAGGTTAGAAAGGAGACTCGCCTCGATAAAAGCACTCCTCGGGCCAAGGACCGGATCAAAAGATGCGCCCGAATCTCCGAAACTACTCTTGACGGCTCACAACTAGCCAAACATGGTATAATTAAGTCAATTTCAGTCCCAAGAAGGAGAACTAACAAGAAAACCCGAAATTTAAGCATTCTTGACGATTCTTGAAATTTTGGCCCCAGCCCACGCGTTCGGATTTCGAAAATTCTTGAAGAATTGAATTACCCGAAGTCTAAAGGGCGAAATTATATAAATTACTCTAATGTTCATGCCCAATTCGTGGCTAAAAATCTAATTTACCAAATTTCTAGGTTTCCTTCAAAATACAAATTTTTTCATAATTTTTCATGTTTAATCTCATGTATAAACCTTGAATTAACTTGGAAATGAGAACGAACCACTTACCTCTTGATGTTTGATTAATCACCCTTTGAAATCCTCCAAAATCGCCCCAACAAAGTGAAGAAATGAAGAAAAATGAGTTAAAACCCGCTAAAATATCATTCTGCCCAGGTATTTACTCATCGCGATCGCAGAAAATGCTTCGCTATCGCGGAGAACAATTCTCCAGCCCAAAATTTGCTCTTCGCGACCGCGGAAAAAGCTTCGCGATCGCGGAGAACAATTGCCCAGCCTGCACGGACAGCCTCCAGTAGAATAGCCATAACGTTTTGCAAACAACTCCAAATGACAAATGGTTAAATTTTCTGAAAACTAGACTCAAAGATATACAACTTTCATGTATTATTTATCTCCCAAATCCTTATATATTTCTATATATAATCTGGTAAAGTCAGCCCATGTGCAACACAACTTTCTTCTTCATCTTCCCGGACACCCTGTAGTATAACGGCCATATCTCTTTGTATAGAAATACAAATCATGACTGGTTTACTTTTCCAGAAACTAGACATAAAGGTCTACAATTTTTATTTTTACATCATCTCGAAATATCTTATAGATTGTGAGATATGATCCTCCGAAGTCGAGTCAGTGCAGCAGAATATTTACTCTACGCAATCGCGAAAGGCTTTCCGCGATCGCGATTCACTGGCCCGTTTCTCACATTTTACTCACCGTGATCGCGACCAATTCCCCGCGATCGTGTAGAACACTGCTGTAGGCAAAAACCAGCAGTTATAAATGGCCTAGAAATGGTCCGAAACCACCCCGAAACTCACCCGAGCCCCTCGGGACCCCGCCCGAACGTACCAAAAAGTCTTGAAACATAACACGGACTTAGTCGAGGCCTCAAATCACATCAACAACGCCGAAAACACGAATCGCGCAAGAATTCAACTTTATGAACTTTGAAATTTCTAACTTTCACATCCGATGCCGAAAGCTATCAAATTACGTCCGATTGACCCCAAATTTTGCACACAAGTCATATTTGACATTACGGACCTGCTCCAACTTTCGGAATTAGAATCCGACCCCGATATCAAAAAGTCAAACTCTCGGTCAAACTTCTCAAAAACCTTCAAATTTCTATCTTTAACCAAATGACTTTAAAATGACCTCCGGACATCCGAATTCACTTCCGATCGCGCTCCCCACTCCAGAATCACCATACGAAGCTATTCCCAGACTCGGAATCCCAAACGGACATCAATATCATTGAAACGCGCTTCAAGCCAAACTTAGGAAATTTCTTCAAAAATGTTGACTTCTACAATATACACCAAAACGCTCTCGGGTTATCCAAATCCCGATTTGGACATACGCCCAAGCCCGAAATCATCATACGAACCTAATGGAACCTTCGGATCCTGATTCCGAGGTCGTTTACTCAAAATTCCAGTCTTACTCAATTTCTTCAACTTAAGGCTTCTAAAATGAGAATTTTCCTTTCAATTTAACTCCGAACCTCCTGAATTTCAACTCTGACCATACACACAAGCCACAATACCCGAAATAAAGTTGTTCATGACTCCCAACTGCCGACGCGCTGGATCTCAAAATGACCGGTCGGGTTGTTACATTCTCCCCCACTTAAACAGACGTTCGTCCTCGAACGTGCCAAGAACTGCCCCGAAATTATCTGAAATCACTGTTTATCACCTCTTGCACATGCCCGTGCTACCACAACCCAGTTGAGCACATTAGCTTGATAAAATCTGAAGATATTCCCTTTTATCCATATAATAAACCCAGACCCCAGTTCCAATACTTTGAATTTCTCTGCCATGCCTATTTCTAATATGTGAACACCACGTCCACTACCACACGAGGCACCAGAACACAACTGAGTATCTTTTCTGAATCAGCACCATACACCGCATAATCCATCATCTAACCACAATGACACTCCCTGAACCTTAATAGCCAGAATTCTACGAATTTGATGCTCTCAAAGCACCTTATAAGATACACACATACATCCTGCTATAATGCTGAGGATACCACCACAACTAAACATTGAAATCCTTTCTCCTGACTAAGATCATCATCTTATTACAACCAATGATGGTGATTGTCATGTAATATACTTGCATCTTATCACACTGATCCCAGATTTATAAATTTCGTCTCACCCAGTATGAACTGCCCAGGAAGCAAGTTATTCCAAACATGGTTAACAGCCTCACATGATACCAAATCGCGCCAATAGGCCATACCTCGAACATGATATATAGAAACGACTCAGGATGGAACTATTCAGCTCACTCACCTAATATGAATTCTTACCAAAAATAGGAAATAAAACACAAGAAAATAAATACATAGTAACTCTTCTCATCATCACACTGTTGCAGCGCGCAACCCTATCCAAATAACATACCCGTGGCGGCGTGCCACCCGATCCCAAATAACATCACCGTGGCGGCGTGCCACCTGATCCAAATAACATAAAACTCACGTAAGAAAATATATACAGAGCTGATTGATCACTATTACAAATTAGCGAATAGTGATCACAAGCACGCTGAGTGCATAATACCATCCTGGGGAGACTGATAGAGCTATATGCTACAAAACACCAGCACGACTGAGGTGCGATATATAATCTGGATCTCAGGAGCCATCCTGCTCACATAACCTCATCACTACGCGGAAACTTAACACATAAGAAATTATCAAGCCGTTTCACAACTCACACGGCACAATCACAATATCACATGAATTTGATGAAGAGGGGACAACACCTGATATCCCAATATCCCTCCTTGAGGAGCGCCATACTGAAATAAACACATCTGACTCGCATGAAGCCCATAATTTGTTTAAATCCATTCATTCACTTCAAATTGATTCTGCTCGCACTGAACTAGGCTGATAGCCTTACCTGGGTCCATAATACCCCAATTCCTCTCATAATACACAAGAATAACAATCATAGCCGGGACAAACACCCTACAATCCACCATCAACTGAACCAAACGCCTTCCAGGCATAAATTCTCAATTAAGCAATATTACACTCCTTTATACTTGGTCTAATTCTTCAACCAATTAGGTGACTACATGCCACACTTATGCAATATTCCCGCGGTTATGCTCTCACGTCCTTCCACACAAGGCAACAAGTGTGCACATCCTTACTCCTAATCCCACAAATGCTGCAAGACAAATCAAGAACCCATAACCAGGATACAAAGCCTCTTTCCTCAAACACCAATCTTAGGTGACATAGAAGACAATACCAGCTTACTCTAAACATTCAAATACTTTGCCCTTGCTCCTCCGAGCTCATGACATCCTTGTTAAAGCCGCACACCAATCTCAATTCTTGCTTCCAGTTACATACCATGTTTTGCACATAACACGCCAATATGATATGGCACAAAATTCCATCATAACCCCTGAACCATTATTAGGGTGAACACTTCATTACCTAGGAACCCTTTTTACAGACTCCAATTCATGATAACCATAAAAACTCACAAGTGAGCTCTCACAATCACAATACATGCAATTCCTTAAGCAGTGGTTTGAACCATCATAACAACTCCGGGACCCGCCTACACCTGACAGTCCATAGCACTTGAATGCTTCCAACTGAAGTCTATTACGACGGCCGACAAGCCCCGCATACATTTTCACAAACCATACACATACTCAATCACGCCGAAGAAATTGATCACTGCCATACTTGTGCCATTTCAACCATGGCTAACCAACCTATCTTCTTTTAATCATCTTTAATTTCCTCAAAGGTAATAGTAACTTCCTTCAACTCATAGCAGCTCAACCCTCACTCATCCCGAGTGACCTTGATTCACGAGACCATGCTGCCTAAATTCTGTAACCCGTCTCACAACCTCCTGATAATCTTTGTACAACCGGGAGTCTATTTCCCTCACTCCTCCGATACTAACCAGCGTGCTGAAATAACATAGACCACTCCAACCATCATCCTTCCTCTTAGAGTTATACTGCAGAAGCTTGATTCTTAATTATACTGCTGCCTGAAACCCTTTAACACCGCATTCTCTAACTTTCGAACTCATTAGGACCACCGCTGAGAGTCACCTACTCTGACTGGCCCCGATTACAATCAACTCCAAGGATCTCCTAGCACATGAACACCCTTTCAGCGAAGCACATGACTGAGTCGCTACCCTTACAACTTGCCTATGCCTTAAGCAAGAATTCTTAATTTTTCCCAAAGCCTAGCCCTAGTCCAATAGGACAAACTTCGCACACATTTATCGAATGCCATGCTCAATTACCACTTTACTCATTTCCCTTAGTTGTAACAACTTACCAATATTCCGACAATCCACAACTCCATGAGGACACAACCCCCACAACCCAACTGCAGGTGGTGGGACTCCCCCACTTTGGTTAACCTTATTCCTTTAAGCACTACCCAACTTCCTTTCTTTACGCCTGGCCTTTTTGAAATGGAACCACCACCTATAACTTTTCACATATCTTCCTTCATCGTGTGCTTCTCAATTGCGTCCTCAATTCAACGTCCTTCTCTGTAGCTCTTTGAGCCAGTAGATCACCATAACTTCGAACTCTCCGAAGATCATCTTTCTCGAGCTGCCTTCATTAGAGGTAACTGTTCAATTCTGAACCACTACACACCACGATCTCTGACAACCGCTTCTTCAGCACTGCTTCAGAGCACTCTAACCCCATACAATCGAAGAGCTATAACACCGGCAAATTTAACATATGATATTCGATCAAAGAACGATACCAACACAGGTGAATACTCCACCTTTCTCGATAGAACCAAGCTTACTACTTTATCAATCCGAATTGGACTGTTCATAGTCCAAGTGCCTTTCCTCCGCTGGAACTAAAATACTGAAATCTAGAAACCACGCCCTGAGAAGACCTCCCTTCAAGTCATTCATTGCCCCTACATATGGTCAAGCATCCTACCATCCTATCAACACCGCGTGATATCCAATCGTAAGCATCAAAACAACCTGATCATAGCCTCAAATTCCTCAGAAACACAATTACTGAGCTGAAACAACATATTATTCTCTTGCAGGGCTATTACAACAGCCCCAACCAACTGCACATGGAAAACATCCCGCACCATATCTGTAGCACCATTTCAATTCCTCCAATCCTCGAATCATAGCAATAGCTTCGCAACGTAAAATATTGAGTAGGAAGAAACATAGGCATAAGCCTTAATGGAATCAAATCGCACGATGAGGAATCAAGAAGGGATGTACTCCTACAGCCCTGTAGCCTCTCGAAGATAAGTACAGATATCTCCATACATATTCGCAAGACTCTACTAGACTGCTCATGACTCATAAAACCTAAGGGAATCTAGTGCTCTGATACCACGTTTTCAAGACCCAAAACCTATGGGTTGTGATGGCGCCGGACACCACTGCCAGGCAAGCCAACCCCTTAATCAGTTGAAATACCTTCCTGTTTAACAATTTCAAAATCGTTACCTTTATTTCATTTTATTATCAAATAAATAAATTCCATAATTTAAATATGGAAAGAAAACTAACTTAGTACAGAAAAGAAATACCAAGACATCCCCAGAACTCGGTGACACAAGTACATGAGCAGTTTCTAAGAATTTATACAACTATACAACTCTTGTCCGAGAAATAAATGGGACAAAGGCAATAGATATAACATGTGAGTACACCGAAGGGAGACTCCGGAAGTTGTGGAACGCCTTTGGATGAATGCAGCCCGTATAAGTCCCCAAATCGATCAGTGTACTATAAAGGTACCTGTGCAACAAAATGCACAGAAAGTGTAGTATGAGTACATATACATATATGTACCCAGTGAGTATCCCGTCTAATCTCGAAGAAGTAGTGACGAGAGGTCGACTTGGTACTCACTAAGGTCCAACAGTAAATAGAAATAAACAGAATATAAGGAAAGCATTAAACATGTAAATAGTGCACCACACTTGTGAAGAGAATACAGAGTTCCCAAGTAAATATTGAAAGCAGTAACAACTCACTTGTCTCCTTTCCCCAAACATCAGTCAAATCATAAATCAGGAAAACAAAAGTACCAAACAGTCATGAGCACACAGGAGTAGGACAACCGGCTGGAGTCATGAGGGAGAATAGCTATGCACTTCCGGGGATCGACCGGCCCGTACCAAGAGTGCATGCTTAACAGTAATCCTTCCTACGCACTTCTAGGGATCGACGGGCCCGTACCAAGAGTGCGTCTATCAACGTAATAATATCATAGTGAAGAATATCTATGCACTGCCGGGGATCGACCGGCCTGTACCAAGAGTGCATGCTTAACAGTAATCCTGCCTACACCCTGTCGGGGATCGACCGGCCCGTACCAAGAGTGCGTCTATCAGTGTAATCATATCATAACATAGTGTTACTTCGTCTGCATTGTCGGGGATCGATCGGCCCGTACCAAGAGTCCATTCTTAATTAAATCCATGTGCACTGTCGGGGATCGACCGGCCCGTACCAAGAGTGCACTATAAATCCGTCGTGGCGTACGGCCCGCTCCCATAAGAGTGAAGGAAATTACATATCGCTCGCGGGATGTAAATTGCGAAGCGACAACATGCGCACACAAGATGTAAAGTTCATTTAAGCGACAACATGCGCACACAGAATGTAAAGTTCATCTCACCACAATTCTTTCCAATTATTAAGTAAATGAAAGCTCGTGGAAACAATGATATCTTACATGAGTACAAAACTTATAAGTCATTTCTTTTCCTTTCATAATATTTTCCATAAATAATTTCTTTCATATTCCTTCCCGTAAGTCAATCCATTTCATAATATGTTTCCGTGAAAACAATTTCCTTCCATATTATTTTAAGATCCATAAATCTCATAGAAACAAAACCACACAACAGGATATTATAACATACATATAATTCATTACAAGAAGTATACAGGGCATGATGTGGGGCCTAACTACCTGGACATAACAATAGCAGCCGCTACGTATGGACTCTCGTCACTGGGTACGTACGTAGCCCCAGCAAACAATTACATGTAGCATGTAGAACACCAAAGGGGTCAATTCCCTCTTACAAGATTAGAAAGGAGACTCACCTCTATAAAAGCACTCCTCGGGCCAAGGACCGGATCAAAAGATGCGCCTGAATCTCCGAAACTACTCTTGACGGCTCACAACTAGCCAAACAAAGTATAATTAAGTCAATTTCAATCCCAAGAAGGAGAACTAACAAGAAATCCCAAAATTTAAGCATTCTTGACGATTCTTGAAATTTCGGCCCCGGGCCCACGCGTTCGGATTTCGAAAATTCTTGAAGAATTGAATTACTCGTAGTCTAAGGGGAGAAATTATATAATTTATTCTAATATTCATGCCCAATTCGTGGCTAAAAATCCAATTTATAAAATTTCTAGGTTTCCTTCAAAATACTAATTTTTCCACAATTTTTCATGTTTAATCTCATGTATAAACCTTGATTTAACTTGGAAATGAGAACGAACCACTTACCTCTTGATGCTTGATGAAAATCACCCTTTGAAATCCTCCAAAATCGCCCCAACCAAGTGAAGAAATGAGAAAAAATGAGCTAAAACCCGCTAAAATATCATTCTGCCCAGGTATTTACTCATCGAGATCGTGGAAAATGCTTCGCTATCGCGGAGAACAATTTTCCAGCCCAAAATTTGATCTTCGCAATCGCGGAGAACAATTGCCCAGCCTGCCCGGACAACCTCCAGTAGAATAGCCATAACATTTTGCAAACAACTCCAAATGACAAATGGTTAAATGTTATGAAAACTAGACTCAAGGATATATAACTTTCATGTGTTATTTATCTCCCAATTCCTTATATATTTCTATATATAATCTGGCAAAGTCAGCCCATGTGCAACACAACTTTCTCTTTCATCTTCCCGGATACCCTGTAGTATAACGGCCATATCTCTTTGTATACAAATCCAAATCATGGCTGGTTTACTTTTCTAGAAACTAGACATAAAGGAATACAACTTTTACTTTTACATCATCTCAAAATACCTTATAGACTGTGAGATATGAGCCTCCGAAGTCGAGTCAGTGCAGCAGAATATTTACTCTACGCGATCGCGAAAGGCTTTCTGCGATCGCGATTCACTGGCCCGTTTCTCACATTTTACTCACCGCGATCGCAACCAATTCCCCACAATCGCGTAGAACACTGCTGTAGGCAAAAACCAGCAGTTATAAATGGCCTAGAAATGGTCCGTAACCATCCCGAAACTCACCCGAGCCCCTTGGGACCCCGCCCGAATGTACCAACAAGTCTTGAAACATAACACGGACTTAGTCGAGGCCTCAAATCACATCAACAACGCCGAAAACATGAATCGCGCAAGAATTCAACTTTATGAACTTTGAAATTTATAACTTTCACATCCGATGCCGAAACCTATCAAATCACGTCCGATTGACCCCAAATTTTGCACACAAGTCATATTTGACATTACGGACCTGCTCCAACTTTCGGAATTAGAATTCGGCCCCGATATCAAAAAGTCAAACTCTCGGTCAAACTTCTCAAAAACCTTCAAATTTCTATCTTTAACCAAATGACTTTAAAATGACCTCCGGACATCCGAATTCACTTCTGATCACGCTCCCCATTCCAGAATCACCATACGAAGCTATTCCTAGACTCGGAATCCCAAACGGACATCAATATCATTGAAATGCGCTTCAAGCCAAACTTAGGAAATTTCTTCAAAAATGCTAACTTCCACAATATACACCGAAACGCTCTCGGGTTATCCAAATCTTGATCTGAACATACGCCCAAGCTCGAAATCATCATACAAACCTACTGGAACCTGCGGATCCTGATTCCGAGGTCGTTTACTCAAAATTCCAGTCTTACTCAATTTCTTCAACTTAAGGCTTCTAAAATGAGAATTTTCCTTTCAATTTAACTCTGAACCTCTTGAATTTCAACTCTGACCATATGCACAAGTCACAATACCCGAAATGAAGTTGTTCATGACTCCCAACTGCTGAACGACGCGCTGGATCTCAAAACAATCGGTCCGGTCGTTACAAGAAGGAAGCCCAACTTAAATTATTTTAAAGTGTGAGGGTGTTTGCAAAAAGTGCATGTTCCTAAACCCTAAAGGGTAAAGATAGGACCGAAAATCGTTGATTGTGTATTCATAGGATGTCACGACCCCAAATACTAAACTGGCCGTGATGGCGCCTATCACGGAACTAGGCTAGCCAACAATCACCTAATTACAATTTCTTTCTAAAATCCCAACCAATTTAAACATTTCGTAAAGTATACATAATTACTGAATTCATTAGGAAAAATAAACAAGCTAAATAATCTAAACCATCCCCAAAATCTGGAGTCAACAGGTCATGAGCATCTAAGAAATATACCAGCAAGCCTACTATTATATTACAAAATCTCCGAACAAATAGCTAGATACAACAAAGGAAGGGAAAAACAGAGATGTTGTGGACGCTGAACAGCTACCTCTATATCCCGAACTCCGGCTCCGCACGGAGTAGATGGCTAACACTTGGTATCTGCACCTGAATCTGAACATAGGGGTGCATGGAGTAATGTGAGTACGTCAACTCAGTAGTAATGAGGATAAATCAAGTCTATGCGGCAAGAAACACATAAAAATCAATATCATCAGTTCACAATATGCACATCCTTTCTTTCCAAGAGTATATACATAGATATATGAAATCATCATGCCTTAAAACCAACTTCAGAAAAATCTTTTGAAAAATTTGTTCTTCCAGCAATTTCAGAAATAAAAATGACCGAAAGATTTAGTGTAAAAATGGAATAAATCATAAGTAGCCTCTTGGGCAAAACATGAATCATAAGTCGCCCCTTGGGTAGAACATCACTCAGCACCTCATAGCCACTCAGTATCAGCCCCTCGGGAAACCTCACTGTCACTCATGCCTCCCAATCACTCATCACTCGGTACTCGGCACTCGGCACTCTAGTAGGTACCTGCGCTCACTAGGGGTGTGTACAGACTCCGGAGGGGCTCCTTCAGCCCAAGCGCTAATATCAAGCCACCTCGTGGCGTATCATATCCTCATAATCAAGCCCTCGGCCTCACTCAGTCAGAACCTCTGAAAAGCCCCTCGGGCGTATCAGTAAAACGGGGTACTCGACCCAAAACATCAATTTTATATCTCAAAATAGTGTAAATAAGGCTGAGTTTCGAAAACAGTTAAGCACAACATGACTGAGTGTAAATCATAAATCAACAGTGAGGAAATAGCAGTAAAAAGCCCCCAAGGGGTCTAAACAAGTCGACACGAGGCCCCAAACACGGCTTATAGCCCAAATATAGAAATAGTCTTTAGAATACAATTTAACATATGATTTAGAGTAAAATACGCAAGTCAATAGTTGTCGCGGAGAGGACCATGTCAAATCCAAAAATCAGTGTGCGCCACATACTCTTCATTCGATATGTGCGCCATTCTAAAAACAGTGAGAAATATGAAGTTCGGGGTTTCATACCCTCAGGACAAGATTTATAACCATTACTTACCTCTACCAGGCCACAATACTAATTCGTGATGCTCTTGCCCCTCAAATTGGCTCATGATTGCTCCGAATCTAACCAAAACCAGATTAACATCATCAATATACGCTAAAGGAACACAACCCAATCGAAAACTATCAATTTATACAAAATTATCGAAATTCGGCCAAACCCGAGCCCCGGGACCACGTCTAGAAATTTGATAAAATTTACATCACTAGAAACCTCGTCCTCCCACGATTCTACACATACCAAGA
>ML306139.1:0-103361 GCA_005239505.1 Nicotiana paniculata
CAACATCCAAGTGAACGGCCAGGAAACTAGTAATCCTTCAAAATACCCAATACCTAGCACAACCAGTAACACAAGGCATGAGAATTGTAATGAGCAAATATTGGAACGAAGTTTGGCTCACCAACATCCTTTACCCACTAGCACCTTTGTTTAATCCAAACCTAGTACATGTAATGAGGAATCAGTGGAATATGCCACCCCACTTCACCCCAATTCAATCCCAGAATACTCTTCCAGATCTTCCCTTCTTCCCACTCGATATTCTAACTCAACTGAATCCCATCTTCCTTCCTTGGGACACCACCCAACAAGCTCAGGAACAAGACCTGAATCAGGAAATCCCATATCCAGCACCACCACACCCCCATGCAATGAACAAACAAGGCCAGGAGGAGGCAGCAATGGAAGAGGAGGTAGATGGACCCCTCAACCTAGGGTCAGAGAGAGTCCTAGACTTCTTAAATCTAGACGGAGTAAAGGTCTATCTTTTCACGGAGATGCAGGAGAAGAGGAACATGCTCATCTGTCCCCTAGCACTTTACAAGTGCTCAATGGACATCAGACCACCTCAGGACCCAACTGTGGGCAACAAAGTAATGATACTTGTGCCATCTCTAAGAAGGAATCCTATTTTTCTAGGAGGGGTAAGGGAGAATGGGGAACCAATGAACATGAATCTGAACCAATCAATGAATCATCCAACTAACTTTATTATTTGGAATATACGTGGGGGAACAATGACTACTTCAGAAGAAATTTTAGAGAGATGATTAATACTCACAGGCCATGCATGGTAACCCTACTGGAACTAGGATGGTTAACCACAAATAATGGCTTGATGAATTTGGGTTTTCTAAGCTGATAGAGGTTCCAGCAGAAGGGCAGTCCGGTGGTATGGTGATGATGTGGAACCATGAGGTAGTTACAGTCCACAATTTCATCCGTAGAAACCAAGAAATACATGCCACAATCAAGGTATTACCCATTCACAAAACTTGGTTATTTATGTCTATTTATGCTAGCACTAATTATCAATATAGAAACATAATGTGGAATAACTTAGAAAAAATCTCGAGAAATTATAACCGGCCTCGGTTGATTAGGGGGATTTTAACGACATTACAGGATCAAATGAAAAATATGGGGTCAGACCTTTTAATAACAATAGGGCAGACTTACTTCTATCAAAAATAAATAATTGTAACCTTATGGACTTGGGCTATAAAGGGTGTAAATACACTTGGTCCAATCATAGACATAAGAATAAAGGTTTAATTATGGAAAGATTGGACAAAGCCCTAGGAAATGAAAAATGGTGTGATCT
This sequence comes from Nicotiana paniculata, assembly GCA_005239505.1. Classification (NCBI taxonomy): domain Eukaryota; kingdom Viridiplantae; phylum Streptophyta; class Magnoliopsida; order Solanales; family Solanaceae; genus Nicotiana; species Nicotiana paniculata. The sequence goes on from ML306139.1 coordinate 1,325, forward strand.
ATTTCCAAACTATTCTATAATTCACCTACCTAAAACCTACTCGGACCATAATCCCATTTTAATAGATCTTATCCCTAGAATAGGCATAAACATATCCAACCTTTCCGCTTGAAAACTTTTTGGTTTAGGAACCCAGAGTTCCAAAACCATGTTAAATCGAATTGGCTTGGCAACGACTACTTTAGGGCCAGTAGCTCTTTTATTACCAGTGTCAAATCCTGGAAAAATAGGACCTTTGGAGACATAATGGGAAAAAAGGAAACTAATTGCATGACTCCAAGGTATAAAAAATTCTAGGAACTATACTAGTAGCACTTTCCTACAAAACCTAGAATGTACTCTTAAAAAGGATTACAATGACATTCTTAGGATATAAGAGGACTATTGGAAACTGACGTCTAGGATATTGTGGTTAAATGATGGGGACGCAAATACAAAATTTTTCCATATATCTTCCTCAAATAGAAGAAGAAGAAATAAAATTACTTACTTTAAGGATGAGGCGGGAAATTGGATCAATAACCACCAATTAATCATGTCCCATGTTTCAAACTACTATAGAAATATTTTTACAACTTCTCATACATGCACTAATTGGAAGGACTTAGGGTTAACATTTTCTACCCTCTACAAAATTGATCTAAGCTCCCTAGATAACCCACTGTTATATAATGAGGTCAAGAAGGCTATATTCTTATTTAAGACTTTCAAAGCCCCTAGGCCAGATGGCCTTCACCCTTTTATCTATCAGAAATACTGGGATATTGTAGGCCAGTCTATTACAAAGTGTTGCCATGATATTTTCAGTAAACAGGAAGTTCCTAAGGAAATCAATAAAACATACCTTTGCTTGATTCCTAAAGTGCCAAATGCTAACAACATTAAAAACTTTAGACCTATTGGCTTTGCAATACTATCTACAAGATTATTACTAAAATTCATGCAAATCATCTAAAACCTTTCCAAGTTAAAATCATAAGCCCCTACCAAGCTAGCTTCATGAAAAATAGAAGAGTATCGCATAATGCTATAATAATTCAAGAATTAATTTCTAATATAAAAAAAGTCAAGGGCAAGCATGGGCATATGATTTTAAAAATAGACTTGGAAAAGGCTTTTGACCGTATAAAATGGTCTTTTGTCTATCGTACCCTTAGGTTTTTCCACTTTCCACCAAAATTCTCCAAGTTTCTTCTTAGTTGTATCTCTTCAAGCTCTATTGCAATTCTTGTGAATGGTTATACTACAACCTTTTTCGAACCTAGTAGAGGAATCAGGCAAGGTGATCTATTATCTCTTTATATTTTCATCATTTGCCTAGAAATGCTTTCTAGGTATATTGAAAATGAGGTTGACATTTGTAAGTGGGATACAATAGCCATAGGAAGAAAAATCCCTAGTTTCTCCCATTTATTTTTTGCTGATGACTTGAATCTAATGGCTAAGGCAAATGAGAATCATGTCATGCCATTAAATCGGGCCTAGAATTATTTTGTTCCTTGTGTGGGCAAAGCATAAACTATAGCAAGTCTAAAATTCTTTTCTCCCAAAATTGTAACCCTACCATCATGAAAAGTATTATCCATACTCTAAGCATTAAGAGAAGTGAGATGTTTGTCACATGCTTAGGTTTTTTAATATTAAATTACAATCCAAAGCCGACTGATTACCAATTATAATTGACAAAATGAGGACAAGACTAGCTTCTTGGAAAATGATGTTTATTAATATAGCTGGGAGAACCACACTGGCTCAATCATGCCTAAATTATATTCCTAAATATTACATGCAATACACTCTACTCCCGAAAAGGACCATAAAAAACATTGACAAAATATAAAGGGTATATGGGGTACTGTCACGACCCCAAACCTAAACTGGTCGTGATGGCGCCTATCGTGATACTAGGCTAGCCTTCACTAAAAATAACACAATGATTTTCCATTTAATACATCAAATATCCGACTTTTTTTTCATAATAATTTTGTTTCTTAATAATTTCAAAACAATAAAAATTATTAGAACATCTAAACACAGTCCCAACATCTGGAGTCAACCGTCACGAGCATCTAAGAAGTGATACAGTCTAATACAAATCCTCTACTACAATAAGTCTGGGAAATAAAGTAAAATGGCATAGTAGGAAGGAGAAAGAATAGGCTGCAGACGCCGAGCAGCTACCTCACAATCTCCGAACATGATCCAAATGGGGTAGCTCAACTATCGCACTGCCCCAGTACCTGAATCTGCACACAAGGTGCAGGGAGCAGTGTGAGTACGCCAACTCAGTAAGTAACCAAAGTATCTAAAAACTTGAGTGCAGTGACGAGCATTTAAAATTTATAGTTTCATTAAAATAAGTACCAGTAAAGGTAATAGATCAAGTCAAGAGTCCACATTTACCAAAGATATCACAAAACTCCAGTTTTTTCCTTTTAAACTTGTATAAAAACATTTGTCCGACATTATCATCAGAAGATCAGTGTAAAGAATAGTGAAAATAGTAGTTTCATAAAAATATCAGCCACTCGGGCCCAGTGTCACTCACAAATAAAGCCTCTCGGGCAAGCCTCTCAGTCGTTCGTGACTCTACTCTCATAAGTCAATGCTCTCACTCATCAGGTACCATATAACAATTGTTGCAGCGTGCAGCCCGATCCAATACACACACACATATATTGTTGCGGCAGGCAGCCCGATCCATATAACATATGCTACGGCGTGCAACCCGATCCATATAATAGTCGACTACGCTCACTGATGGGTGTACAGACTCCTGGAGGTTCTCCTACAACCCAAGCGCTATATTGTTGCAGCGTGCAGCCCAATCCAATATATATATTGCTGCGACGTGCAGTGTGATCCATAACTATGCTCACATACTCGGCTCTCAACCTTGCTCAGTCATCCTCACAAGCCACTCGGGCAATTCATCTCAACTCACGGGTGTCGCGCCCTCTTTTTCTTCCTCGCGGAATATCGGGTTTATGACATTAGTTGGGACAACTCTTTCCTTTTTGGAACAGGGTTTGCATATTTTGAAGAGTCACCACCTAACGATTTTAACGGTGTGTTAGGGCACCTAGGAGGTTCAATTATAACTACGTTTCTAACCAGAGATTTGGGTAAGGGCTTGAAATTATCCTAAGGGGAAGGTGTTCGGAACCCATCAGGATCTACAAGTGTGGTTCCCGGCCAAATGGTTTCGTGAATTTTTACAACTAGCAAATAACAAGTAAAGGCTCAAATAAAAGGGGATTTTAGTCTTAAGCATATAGATGTTTAGAAAACAGTAAAGAAGATTACGAGCTAGCATACAAAGGTGTCTTAGATTTATAATAACATGGATCACATCAATGCAATACCCGGTAATCGCTCCTCGAAGAGGGGCTACATGTGGTATTAGCGCACCAGTCATCATATCCATATTCTACCCTTCCCACCCCGTGAAGGTAATTAAAGCATGTGTTGGTCATGGACCCTATTGAGTGTTATTACCCGTCCCATCCTATCAGTCCTGGAGGAGGCTAGGACTAATATCCTAAATGGAAGTACTAGGTTGACCCCTAGGTTTAAAGGACAAGATTCTAAGCGACAAACAACGACAATTAGGACTTCAGATAAAGGAAAAACAAATAAGAGCAGACACGAGGCCCAAGTATTCCTCCACATATTATGCACATGATTATCACGACTCAAACACAAGTAAGGCCCTTATTAACTTCAGAACCTAAGGAATGATATCTAGGTGAGAATGCAATAGTGAGGCAACTTTATTACCGATTTCAGAGGATGAATTTTATCAGTTTCTTGCTGATTATAACCATTAATAGTCAAGCAGCAAGTATAAAAGAGTATGTTTCCAGTATTAATAGATTTAACACCTAAGGCTTTCCTAAGCGTGTGAAAATACTCAGTAATTACCCAGATTATTAAAGAAACTGTTACAAGTTAGTTTTCCTAAACATGTTGTACTTAGGTGTTGCAAAAATACAGAACTATTACCAGTTGTTTGAAAACATGGTGAAACTATTTTTTAGGGATTTTTTCATGCAATCAGTAGTTAAACTAGGTGTTGAATGAGGTCCTAAGACATGATATCTAATATGCACACATAAGGATGCAGAATGGGTGGCATGCAGAATTCCTAGGCAGGATTTCTAAATGCATAAAGTCACAGTATTTGAATATGCTATGCAGCAAGTATGAGGATGACTTGTTTATTAGAGCATTATTATCCTAAGCATGATTCCTAGGTGTACCACAACATTACAACGATATTAGAACTGGTTTAAATGAATAACAGGTTTATATTAGCGTTTAATCCTAAAGCATGATTTCTACATGATAAACGATAATACCATAATAGGATGCTGAAACAGTAAACATGGACCTAAGGAACAGGATATCTAATGCATGATATGCTTGCATACAATCAGCTCTAAGCATGAATTTCTAGTGCACACGTAAGAAATGTAAACCTAGAAGCATGGTATCTACCCTTTAACATAGATAACCTATATAACCACGCTCCCTTTTTCACTATCCATTTCCAAATATTTGTTTACAAATTATTATTGGCCGTGAATTATGAATTACATAACCAAAGAAGTTACTTCTATAGGGAGCCTTCAATTAGGCCCATATCGCCCAAACCTCAATGCCTTTGGTGTTTCATAGCCTTTCATAGTCCGGGTGAGTCAAAGTTCCCTAAGGACCTCAAGGGCTCCCGGGCAGTGCTCACACCCAGACATAGCCAAGATCGAGTAAGTGCAGTGTGGAATGGCCAGCCTCTGTGTGTCAAAGTTCAGAGGGAGCTCAAGGGTCCCAAGGCAATGCTCACACAGAAGGGGTAGAACCTAGACTTCTAAGAGTATATGTGATAGTGCTTTTTATTTTTTTATTTTAAAAGGGGTTTAAGTAAGAAAACAGTTTTGAGAAAGGGTAAGTAAGAAAACAATTTTGAAGAGGGAAAGAGAAGTTTAACACCACACAAAGGACCAGGGATAGTCCACCAATCACAAACAGGGGTAATAGGATTTGAGGGACAAATACAGAGCATGTGAGGGCAGACATGTAGCAGCCAGACACACATATAAGCATAAAATCAGAAACTCGTAAGGGTTCAGAGGATTAGGTTTACATTAAAGTACTAGGTTAGATTAACACATAAAACAACTAAGACCATGATTAAACTAATGTACCAGTCATAGGCATGTAAGAAGTACTTGCTAAGTAAATAGAAACATGCTGGTCATAAACGAATAAAGCCTAACTTAACATGGAGAGGGGAGTTCAGGATCCTAGATACATGCTGAATAATAAGTAAAAGAAAATTAGAAGCATACTGAATTACAACAGTAGTAGAAACATGTTGGTTTGAGGACTGAAATCTAAATTAGAACATACCAGTGAAATGAAGAAAGCAGTAACACAAACAGGAAGTAGAGGATGCACAATAGTTAGAATAGTAGTAGCTAGCACAGAAGAGAGGAATCAAAGTTAACCCTTAATTAGGGGACTGAGTATCAATCAATGTAAAATCAGTATAGGTATCCCTTAATTGAAGAAATCAAGTTCAAACGGTATTATACAGAAATTAAATAAGGAAAGGTACCATATATGACTGCATATAGCATATACGGAAATAACTTAGCATAGTACAATTATGGGACATGCAATTGAGGCTAGGTTCAGAATATTTCAATTAAGGAAAGTGTATAAGAATTAACTGAAGGAAGGTTTATTCATAAAAATAAGGCTAGAGATGATTCAGATTCTAAAAATTAGTAAGGAAATTTTCAAATCACAGGAAATCAATGTTACTCAAAGGGAAATACCACCATTTTAAGGAAATATTCAAAAAGCAGGAAATCAGTGTTACTCAAAGGAAAATACTCAAAAATCAGTAAAGAGCATGGTGTAAAATCACTAAAGCACTAATCATACTTGTTCAGAGATTCAAAAACGGCAAAACTATACTAGAGTAACACATATTGAGCAAAAATCAGAAACCCTAATCACGAAATTAGAGATACATATCAGAAAAATAGCAGATAATTAAAGGAATCCATAGATAATCATAGTCTAGGCAGAGGCGACAGATAATCAGAAACCCTAATCAGTAATTATAGAGAAAGAAATCACAAAACACATAGAGTATACACGCAAGCAAAGTAGTCATGCTAGAACATCATAAAATGAACTCAGATTCACATATTGAACCCAGAAATCTGGTGCCTTTTTATCAAGATGAATCAAACAAGAAGAGAATGGCTCGAATAATGATTAAACACAATAAAATCACAAAGATAATACTAAGAAACTAGAGGAAGAACTGTTTTAAAAAGAATCTTAAAACCCTAGTTTTTATAAATGAAGAGTCCTTTTGGAAAACAATAAGATCTTTGAGGAAAACATCATAATAACTCGTAACAAGCACAGATCTAGGGTAGATCTGAAAGAATCGGAAGTTTCAAACCTTAGGGTTGCACAGAAAACCTTAGAGAAGATAAGAAAGACCTCGAACAGCACTGGCTCGAGCCTCAAGGTCATAAACCCTACTCGGAATCAAGCTTTCGAGGCTTGAAATAGAAAGGAACACCATGGGTGTAAGTAGACAGGTTCTCGCCCTTTGAGGGCCTTATTGATGACAACACCGGCATAAGAGAGCCATGAGAAGCATGGGTGATGGAGGTTTCATAATCTGCAGCGAGGGGTGGCCGGAGAAGATGATGAGAGCCATCGAAGCTGAAGAGACAGAAGTCTCTAGAAGAGACTACAGAGAGAGATATGAGTCGGTAAGAATGAGAGGAGTTGGGGGTTAGTTTGAATTAATTAAGGAAATAGGAATTTGGGTCGTTGATCTAATTTGATCAACGACTCAGATTAGTTTGGGGTTGGGTCGGGTATGGAATTGGGTCTGGGCTGGGTATTTAATTGGGCTGAAGGGTTGGGTATTGGGTTGGTTTAATCTGATGGGTTGGGTTTAAAAATAGGCTAGATTTTAAATAAAATGGGGCTATTAGTTAAATACCCCTAAAATCAAATAAATAATTACTAAAATAGCCAATAATTATGTAAAAATAAAATTAATGCTACATAGATGAAAATTAAGGTAATTAGATAATACTAAAACACAAAAATGACTGATAATCGAATTAAAATAGCATGAATGCGCAATTAGGCCATAGTTGCAAAATTTGTGTAATTATAGTTAAACAGCGCCTAATTGGTTAATTTATGAAATAATTAAAACCTAATAAAATTAAATATGATTAAAAATGAAATATTTATCTGGGAAACATTTTGAAATTATTTATAATATAAGTTATGAATAATTACTGAATACAGAAATACTAAATAAATAGAGAACTGAGTTTATAAAAATACGAAAAATTATGGAAAAATACCACCCACATAAAAAATGATTTTAAAAGTAATATGTAAGTTTGAAAATAATTTTGAGGAAACATTGGGTATCAACAACGGGACTCAGCCCAAAATACCTCTTAGACTTTCAAAATAGTGTGATAGCAGTGAAAAAAACAACAAGTACAAAACGTGACTCAGTTCACAAATTTTCTATTAGGATGGTGTGAGAAAAGTGTAAAAATACCCCTGAGGGTCTAAACAGGTCGGTACGAGGCCCCAAACATGGATCACAACCCATAAACAAGTAAAAATTTCTAAAATACAAGATGTCGTAAGGTTTCAAATCGAATGCGCGGTTTTATCGTCACTACGGGACGGACCAAGTCACAATCCCTATCGGTGCACACCCACACGCTCGTCACCTAGCATGTGCGTCACCTCATTTACCAAAACAATATAAAATACCGGGGTTTCATACCCTCAAGTTTAGAGTTACAATCGTTACTTACCTCAAACCGTCTTGAAAGCTACTCTGTGATGCTCTTGACCCTCGAATCGCCTCCTAAATACTCCGAGTCTATCACAAATCAGATCAATAACATCAAAATATGCTAGGGAGACGAACCCCAATCGAAAACTATCAAAATTAGGCACAAATCCCAAAATTGGCCAAATCCGGCCCTGAGCCCACGTCTCGGAATTCGATAAAATTAACAACACGAGAATCCTCATCCTCCCACGATTCTACACATACCAAGAACACTGAAATCAGAGTCCCAATGACCCCTTAAATTCCCATTTCAAAGTCTCTTGATCACAAGCCCTAATGACCCATTTTCCTCCCTAAATTCCTACCCATGGGTGTAAGTAGACAGGTTCTCACCCTTTGAAGGCCTTAGGGATGACAACACCGGCATAAGAGAGCCATGAGAAGCAGGGGTGATGGAGGTTTCGGAGTCTCCGGCGAAGGGTGGCCGGAGAAGATGAAGAGAGCCATCGAAGCTGAAGAGACAAAAGTCTCTAAAAGAGGCTACAGAGAGAGAGAGAGAGAGATGAGAGTAGAGTGATGTGAGTCGGTGAGAATGAGAGGGGTTGGGGGAGGTAGTTGGAATTAATTAAGGAAATAGGAATCTGGGTCGTTGATCTAATTTGATCAACGACTCAGATTGGTTTGGGGTTGGGTCGGGTATGGAATTTGGTTTGGGTTGGGTATTTAATTGGGCTGAAGGGTCTGGTATTGGGTTGGTTTAATATGATGGGTTGGGTTTAAAAATAGGCTAGATTTTAAATAAAATGGGACTATTAGTTAAATACCCCTAAAATAAAATAAATAATTACTAAAATAGTCAATAACTATGTAAAAATTAAATTAATGCCACATAGATGAAAATTAAGGTAATTAGCTAATATTAAAACACAAAAATGACTGATAATCGAATTAAAATAGCATGAATGCGCAATTAGGCCATCATTGCAAAATTTGTGTAATTATAGTTAAACAACGCCCAATTGGTTAATTGTGAAATAATTAAAACCTAATAAAATTAAATATGATTAAAAATTATATATTTAGCTGGGAAACATTTTGAAATTATTTATAATATAAGTTATGAATAATTACTGAATATAGAAATACTAAACAAAAAAGAGAACTGAGTTGATAAAAATACGAAAAATTGTGGAAAAATACCACCCACATAAAAAATGGTTTTAAAAGTAATATGTAAGTTTGAAAATAATTTTGAGGAAAAATTGGGTATCAACAACTTCCCTTCTTTACCCAGGAAGGCTTAAAGAGTTGTTGGGTAAAGATATAATGGCCAATTTTGACCAAGCGAAATGGTTTTGAAGGGATTTGGGTCGCACCCTGGTTTCTGAGCTGCCTACATATCCGTGATTTTACAGGAATTAGGCCGTATATAGTTCAGGAGCCACCGGCGAAGTATATCGATGAAGTTTTACAAGGACGGACACAAATTGCAGGGTTGGGTGATCAAGCGGCTTATGGGATAGTTAGGAGAACTGGAGTGGGACCGCTCCTACCTGGATGGTTGTTGCTAGCCGGATTACATGCAAATGAATAACAAGCATATATCGTACGTAATTTAAACATGATGCAAATTCTCGTTGGACTATGAATGCTGTCTTTGGACGGTTAAGGATGATGTCCTTAGACCATGATGTCCTGGGCCATGAATTGCTTGATGCAGGATTCGTAGACCATGAAATGATGTTCTCGGGCCATGAAGATGGTGCCTCCAAACCATGATGCCTTTGAATAATGAGATGCAAACTGATAAAAGAGATCCTCAAGCCATGACATGGTGTTCTCGGGCCATGAAGATGGTGCCTCCGAACGATGACGACTTTGGATAACTTGGCGATATTTTAGCCAATGAATATGAAATAGTATGATGCTGACAAGACAGAGTTAGTCCTGTGAATTAAAGGGGCAGAGCTTAGCCCAAAAGGAAAGCGCAGTAAATAATGTTAGAGGCATCGGTTTCTTTTGAGAAGTAAATGGAGACAGCGTCCCGGAAGGAAGAAAGGTAGCCTTAGGAAATATGCGAATGCAGACGGAGACAACGTTTAGTCTCGGAAGGATGAAAGGTAGCCTTATACAATATGTGAATGCTGATGGAGACAACGTTTAGTCTCAGAAGGAAGAAAGGTAGCTTTATGCAATATGCAAATGCAGATGGAGACAATGTTTAGTCTCGGAAGGCAGAAAGGTAGCCTTATGCAATATGCGAATGCAGACGGAGACAGCGTTTAGTCTCGGAAGACAAAAAGGAAGCCTTATGCAATGTTTAAGGAAGGACAACAAAAATTCTTAGCTGGTGTTAAATGGTGGTAGAGCATTGTGATAATGAAGCATCATTTGTGCTGATAATAAGTGTCGGCGTGACGAGTTTGAGGAACGATGTCTGTCCTTTGAGCGGATAAAATGTTTCGGGGTTTTTTAAATTTTGTGTCTGCATCCAAATAAAAATCGTGAGTTTTGTAAGGGGAAAGGTCAGTTCGCATTCTTGACGGCTCTGCTTGGCTCGTTTACTTGATCATGAAGATAGTGTCTGTGTCATTGAGGTAGCATTCGCTAAACAAACTGCTTCAGAAAAAATAAATATGCATGATTTTTTAATAGTATAATATATAATCCAAAATAGTTTTAGATGAACCGACGACATGACACGGCTTGAGACATTGCGACCTCTCCTATTGCGGAATTTTTAGGATCCTCCTCAAAATTCTACCCCATTTTGTTAGGTGGACGCCTCTGAATGCTGCTCACGCGGCGACTGGCTGAACTTGCTTCGGAACTTTGAGGGTCCTCCTCAAAATTCTGCCCCAGTTGGCTGGGTGAATGCTTGTGGACTGTTACTCGCTTCGGAATTTTGAGGGCCCTCCTCAAAATTCTGCCCCAATTTCCAATTGCGGGAAAAAATAGATTTTTATTGAATTGTGGCCGAACCCATAAGGCTGCCTATGTATCCCCTCTTAAAGGAGAATCAAGTCAGGCGTAGTTCAAATTACATCACTGAGAAAGCATAAAGATTACACACAGTAGCACTTGACTGCATCTGAATTGATCGGTTTCGGCCAAACTTCTCCGTCCATTTCTGCAAGTATGAGCGCTCCTCCTGTCAGCACTCTATAAACCATATAGGGACCTTTCAAGTTGGGAGAGAACTTCCCCTTGGCTTCATCTTGATGTGGAAAGATTTTTTTGAACACCAGCTGCCCTAGTGTGAATCGTCTCGGCTTGACTTTCTTGTTTAACGCCCTGGCCATTCTGTTCTGATATAGTTGACCATGACATACTGCATTCATTCTCTTCCCGTATATGAGGGCTAGTTGTTCATTACGGGTTCTTACCCACTCTGCATCGCTGAGCTCAGCTTCCTATATAATTCTTAGAGATGGAATCTCCACTTCGGCAGGAATTATAGCCTCTGTACCATAAACTAGCATATAGGGAATTGCCCCTGTTAATGTGCGGACAGTGGTGCTATATCCCAATAAAGCGAATGATAACTTTTCATGCCACTGCTTGTGCCTTTCTATCATCATCCTTAGTATCTTCTTGATGTTTTTGTTAGCAGCCTCTACGGCTCCATTCATCTAAGGTCTGTATGTTGTGGAATTCTTGTGTTTGATCTTGAAAGTTACACACATAGCTTTCATCAAGTCACTGTTGAGATTAGAACCATTGTCGGTGAGGATTGACTCGGGAACTGCGAACCGACAAACAATGCGGTTACGGACAAAGTCGGTCATGACTTTCTTAGTAACTGCTTTGTAGGAGGCTGCTTCGACCCATTTAGTGAAGTAGTCAATGACGACCAAAATGAACCTGTTTCCATTGGAAGCGGCAGGCTCAATTAGTCCAATAAGGTTCATACCCCAAGCGGCGAACGACCATGGTGAGCTGGTTGCATTGAGCTCACTTGGAGGCACCTTTATCATATCCCCGTGTATCTGGCAGTGGTGGCATTTCTGAACATACTAGATGTAGTCTGTTTCCATAGTCATCCAAAAGTAACCAGCTCAGAGTATTTTCTTTGCTAAAACAAAACTGTTCATATGTTGGCCACAGGTCACAATATGAATTTCTTCCAGCAGTTTTGATGCTTCTTTTGTGTCAACACACCTTAATAACCCCAAATCAGGAGTCCTCCTATACATGATTCCTCAACTGTGGAAGAAATTATTGGACAATCTCCGAAGTGTGCGTTTCTGAGTGGAATTTGCGAGCTCGGGGTATTCCCCTTTTGCCAAGTACTTATCGATGTCATGAAACCAAGGATTTCCGTCTGCTTCTTCTTTGATATGGGCATAGTAAGCTGGCTGATTATGGATCTTTATGGGAATAGGGTCAATGAAATTCTTGTCTGGATGCTGGATCATTGAGGACAAAGTAGCTATTGTGTTGGCGAACTCATTCTAGATTCTGGGACGTGCCGGAACTCTATCTTTGTGAATATCTTTCTTAATTCCTGTACGTAGTGCAGATACGGCAGTATCTTGGAATTCTTTGTTTCCCATTCTCTCTGTACCTAATGTACCAATAAGTCTGAATCACCGATCACTAACAATTCCTGGACGTTCATGTCAATGGCCATATTAAGCCCTAAGATGCAGGCTTCGTATTCGGCCATATTGTTGGTGCAAGGGAACCTACGTTTGGCGGATATCGGCTAATGCTGACCGGTCTCTGATACTAGGACTGCCCCAATACCAACTCCCTTGAAATTTGCTGCTCCATCAAAGAACATCCTCCAACCATCATAGGAATCTGCAATGTCTTCTCCTATGAATGATAACTCCTCATCAGGAAAATATGTTTTCAAGGGTTCGTATCCTCTGTCTACGGGATTCTCAGCAATATGGTCTTCCAGAGCTTGTCCTTTAACTGCCTTCTGAGTCATGTAAACAATGTCGAATTCGCTAAGGAGGATTTGCCACTTGTCTAGCGCCAGTGGGCATGGGCTTCTGAAAGATGTACGTTAATGGATCCATCCATGATATGAGATATGTTGTGTAGGAACAGAAGTAATGTCTCAGCTTTTGGGAGACCCAAGTTAGAGCATAACATGTACGCTCTAATAGAGAATACCGGGCCTCATATGGAGTGAGCTTCTTGCTGAGGTAATAAATAGCTTGTTCCTTCCTATTTCATTGTGCTGCCCCAGAACGCAGCCGAAAGCTCCATCTAACAGCAAGATAGAGTAACAGAGGTCTGCCTGGCTCGGGCGGTACTAGGACTGGCGGTGTTGACAAATATTCCTTGATTCTGTCGAAATCCTTTTGATAATCATCGGTCCACTCGGTCGCAGCGTCCTTCTTCAGCATCTTAAATATTGGCTCATAGATGACTGTAGACTATGCTATAAACCGGCTGATGTAATTAAGTCTCCCCAATAAACTCATCACATCTTTCTTATTCCTTGGCGGTGGTAGTTCTTGAATGGCTTTGACTTTTGACGGATCCAATTCTATTCCCCGGCGGCTTACAATAAATCCCAGTAACTTCCGAGCAGGAACCCTGAATGCACATTTTGCGGGGTTTAGTTTCAGATAGTATTTTTGCAATCTATTGAAGAACTTCCCCAAATTCTCCATGTGATCAACAACTTTCTTTTATTTGATAATGACATCATCCACATACACCTCGATCTCCTTGTGAATCATGTCATGGAATATGGTGGTCATGGCCCTCATGTAGGTGGCCCCTACTTTCTTTAGGCCGAATGGCATCATCTTGTAACAATACACTCCCCACGGCGTAATGAACGATTTTTTCTCAGCATCTTCCTCATCCATCCAAATATGGTGGTAACCAGCGAAGCAATCCACGAAGGACTGTAATTCATGCTTGGCGCAGTTATCAATCAGAATGTGTATATTTGGCAAGGGGAAGTCATCTTTCGGACTAGCCCGGTTGAGATCCCGGTAGTCAACGCAGACTCTGACTTTCCCCTCCTTCTTTGGCACAGGTACAGTGTTGGATAACCATGTCGGGTACTCCACGACCCGGAGAACTTTGGCATTGATCTGCTTGGTAAATTCTTCTTTGATTTTCAAACTCATTCACGTTTGAACTTTCTGAGCTTTTGTTTCACTAGTGGACACATTGGATTGGTTGGCAGTTTGTGAGCCACAATAGACGTACTTAGACCAGTCATGTCATCATAAAGGAAGGCCTTAAAACATCACATGAGTGGGATTTATTTCCACTACAAGTAGAGACAGATTGCACAGAGGCAGTACAAACTATACATTGTGGTAATAAACTCTTTAAAAATATTGTCAATGTATGCAGGTCGTTAATGCACCATGGGAAGGTGACCCTCCTCCAGCATGCATTTAGGGAAGGAATCAGGGTGGCTCACATCATGGCCAAGTTGGGAAGGTCTCGAGGAAGGAAGAAAAAAGAAGTTTTTGTATCCCCTCCCAATGTTGTTGCAAATACTGTAATTTATGACGAAGACAATCATTTTGATTTTGTAAAATACTTATCTATGGATGCTTGCAATAGATTAGTAATCTTAGGAAATCAGCGTGTCCTAAGCGGTACCGATGTAGGCCATGATGTAACAAACTTTACGTAACCTTAATATATATATCTCATGTTTGCTAAAAAAAAAGTACCAAGTGATTAATTTCAAAACTAATATTTAATTAATTCGTAGAAATAGGTATTTATTGATAGAAAATACTTTCAAAATATTTATTCTAAATTATTAAGTATGAATAAATTAATTTTAAAAGGGAAGGTCAAAATTAGCGATCAACAGCTTCCCCTCTTTGACCGGAGATGATGAGAGAATTTTCGGTAAAAGAAATTGAACTAAAGCCGACTTTCTCCGAAATTTAGGCATGCATTGCAGGAGTGGCATGAAAATCATGAGTTGTAGGATTGAGTTAAGAAAGATTCTGGGAAGATTTTGAGAAGAATTTTGGAGAAATTGGGGCTAAATTCTAGTTTTGAATTGCCTACATACCTCGAGCTTAATGAGGATCATGCCCCTTGTAGTTCTGGAGAGAATATTTTTGAGGAAGCGATACTCACAGGAATTGAACCAGTATCGTATTATGACAATACATCGAGATGGAGGATTGGGTACTCATGATAGCTTGACTTTTGCAGCTTGATTTGAAGGATTTGAAAATTTTGAGTTTCACTTATTGTCTTCAACTTGGATCATTGGCCCTCTAATGGTTTTGTTGTCCCTCATAGCATTGTAGTTTGGTTTGCTTCTTAGAAAGAGTTCCACGATGCGGTGTTTGTTCCTGTAAAACAAATGAAATTCACGCATACCAATATATTGTAATGAAGAATATATTAAGATTAAATGTAAATGATGTAGGAATGATGATGTTTGGCTGCCGGCGAGCCATTATTTGGGATCGGTATGATGAGATACTTGATCTTGACTTGATTTGTTAGTCAGGATGTCTACCGTTCCGTAACTGTCAAGGAATTTGAAAATTTTCTCCGCTTGTTGGGAGAGCTTGATTTGTAGAGTGTGTCTCTGCTTGTTTGGAGAGCTTAATTCATAGAGTGTGTCTCCCCTTGTTAGGAGAGAGTTGCACTGAGAAATGTCTCCGCTTGTTGGGAGAGCTTGATTTGTAGAGTGCACCTCCAGTTGTTGGGAAAGCTTTGCACTGAGAAATATCTCTGCTTGTTGGGAGATCTTGAGTTGTAGAGTGCGTCTCCGCTTGTTGGGAGAGCTTTGCACTGAATGATGTAAAGTAACCCCCACTTGGGAGTGACTAATTAAGACCGTAATCATTCTTGAAGTCGCATGAGAAAAACGTCAAAACATTCAAAGTAATAGCAAATGAAATAAAAGCATGCCCAAGAGATACTCTTGACTGAGAAGCTAAGTTACGACCATCAATTGGCAGAACGTTGGTGACGAGGTTTGCAACTTTCTATTTTGGCATCAGTTGCGACAGATTAGCGATGTGAATTGCTTTTTTGGCAAAGTTTGCAGTTTGCTATATACAAGGGTCGGGTTGGCAAAGCTGACGTACAATTTTTACAAGGTGCTCCGATCGATTTATCAGACGGTTTTCTATATACAGGACTTCAATTGGTAAAGTCGACGACTTGTTTGTACAGGGTGCTCCAATTAGTTGAGCAAGTGGTTTTCTATGTACATGTTCTTTCATATAAGCAGTCTGATTCCAACGTACTTGCAAAGGATTCAAAGGTTAGCTTTAGCTGTACTAGAAAAATCTAAGTAAATGAGAAATGGAGATAATCTTAGGCAAGTGGTGGATCTGTCATTTTCCCCAGTGTAGTCTTAGTGCTTTTTTTCTCCCTGTTGACCCTATACTTTAAGAAAAATCCTTAGTGGGGGCGGGGAAGTTGGTTTGTGTCGACCACATTGTTGGTTTTCCCCAGCCTTTGGCATGATTGCGCCATGAAGTTTGGTAGATGGAACAAATTACTGTATATATAGTTTTTTTGTTTTAGAAAACTTTTTGAAAATACTTTGTTTAAGGAAAATGTTGTTGTTTTGGATTATGACATGTTACGAAAAGATTTTCCAAACACGAGCGTAGCCTCTTGAAAACTTTGTGCCGTTGATGTCGATCATCCGTGATGCTTCTGACAACGTGGATGCTTGCTGTCGCAACTATATCCTAATTCGAACTAATGCATTACAAGGCTTTCCTAAGGTTATGACCGAACCCTTTCAGGTTGCCTACATATGCAAAATGGAATCAAGTCTGAAGGTAGTTCGTGGATTATGATAAAATATGATGATGATGACCGATCCTGACTCAGGCATCCTACATATCCAAATGGAATCAGGTAAAAACGTATTTCGATTAAAACAGATGTAAAATGATGGGATTAAGAATGAAAATGGCCGAGTCTAACTCAGACTGTCTATGTATCCAAATGGAATCAGGCCAGAACGTAGTTCAATTACAAAAGACGATTGAATCCGATGAGGATTACCTATGTATTCCTTTCTATGGAAATCAAGTCGGCATAGTTCTCGAGCAACATACAAAAGTGATATTTGGTTTTTATATTACAAAAGTGAAATGGGGGAGATAAACTGAACCCTACATGGGTTTCCTACGTATCCCTCTGTGGGAAGGAAAGTTAAACGTTGTTATGTTACAACAAAAACCTTACTCTATTTGTATTTAGACATAGTATCTCTTGATTGAGTTTGAGTTGGTGGGATTCTTTTTTATTCTTCCATCCATGTTTTCAAGATTAGAGCTCCACCGGATAGTGCTCGATGAACCACGTAAGGACCTTGCGAGTTTGATGCGAACTTTCCTTTGGCTTCTTCTTAGTGGGGAAAGATTATTTTTCAAGACCAACAACCCGGGTATGAACTGGAGAGGTTTCACTCTCTTGTTTAATGCATTGACCATTCTTTTCTGATATAGAACCATGGCATAGTGCATCTATCCTTTTCTCATCAATGGGCATGAGTTCCTCCTGTCTAACCAGTATCCACTCTTCGTCGTCCAATTTTGTCTCTTGAATGACTCTTAAAATGGTATATGAACCTCTGCGGGCATCGCAACTTCAGTGCGATATACCAACATGTATGGAGTTTCCCCGGTGGATGTTCTCATGGTGGTATGATAACCCAGTTAGGTGAAAGATAGTTTCTCGTTCCATTGTCTATGATTGTCCACTATATTTCGTAGAATTCTCTTGATATTCTTGTTGGCTACCTCGACTACCTCATTGATTTGTGGTATGTAGGTTATGGAATTGCGGTGGACGATTCAGAACTTCTCGCATATTTCACTCATGAGGTTGTTGTTAAGGTTAGTGGCATTGTCAGTGATGATTGGCTCATGTATCCCAAATCTTCAGACAATGTTGTTTTGGACGGAATCCGCCACTACCTTCATTTGTAACAGCCTTGTAAGTAAACACTTCGACCTATTTAGTGAAATAGTCAATAGCTACCAAGATGAAGCGATGTCCATTTAATGTGGAAGTTTCAATGGGTCCAATCACATCCATTCCCAAAGAGGCAAACGGCCAGGGTGAATCCCATTAGGTTTAACTCCTTTGGCGGAACCTGGATGAAATCCCCGTGAAACTAGCACTGATGAAACTTTTGTACGTAGTGGATACTGTCACTTTCCATAGTCATCCAAAAGTATCCAACTCTCAAGATCTTCATAGCTAATGTGAACCTGTTCACGTGGGGTCCACACATTCCAGCATGTAGTTCCTCCAGTAACCTAGTTTCCTCGGTAGAGTCTACGCATCTCAACAAACCTAGATATGGGGTTCTCCTATACAAGATTTCCCCGTTGAGGAAAAATTGGTTTGCCAGCTTCCCGAGGGCTCTCTTTTGACCATTAATAGCTTTCTTTGGGTATTCTCTGGTTGCAAGGAATATGTTGATGTCGTGATACCATGGTTTACCATCTGGTTCTACGTCTACATGGAAGAAATAGGCATGTTGATCCCTGATCTATACCTCGATAGGGTCGATGTAGTTCTTGTCTAGATGCTAAATCATATATGATACGGTTGAAAGGGTGTCGGCGAACTCATTCTGAATCATGGGGATGTGGTTGAAATCAATCTTCATACTTCTTGCATAGCTCTTTCAGGCAGTGCAGGTATGGAAGTATCTTGACATTCTTGGAGGACCATTCCCCTTGGACTTGGTGTATCAATAGATCGGAATCCCCTATGACCAAAAGCTCTTTGTCGTTCATGTCGACTGTTATTCTGATCCTAAGGATGAACGCTTTGTATTCTACCATATTATTGGTACAAGGGAATCTTATCTTTACCAATGCTGGATAGTGCAAACCCGATTCTGATATTAAGACTGCCCTAATTCCGACTCCTTTAAAGTTTACTGCTCCACAGAAAAACATCCTCCATCCAGGGTACGATTCTGCAATATCTTCTCCAACAAATAATACTTCTTCATCGATAAAATACACGGTGAGTGGCTCGTAATCCCCATCCACCGGGTTCTCTACGAGGTGGTCGGCTAAAGCTTGCCCTTTGATAGCCTTCTGAGTTATGTACACAATGTCAAATTCACTGAGGAGAATTTTCCATTTAGCTAGCTTTCCGGTAGGCATCAGCTTCTGGAAGATGTACTTGAGCATATCGAGTCGTGATATCAGATGAGTTGTGTACGCTGACATGTAATGCCTCAGTTTCTGGGCAATCCAAGTCAATGCGTAGCAAGTGCATTCTATCAAAGTATACTTGGTCTCTTATGGTGTTAACTTCTTACTTAAGTAGTATATGTCATGATCCTTTCTCCCAGTTTCATTATGTTGTCCCAACACAAAACCGAAGGCATTATCTAAGATTGACAAATATAGTAACAACGGCTTCCCAGATTTAGGGGGAACCAGTACTAGTGGATTTGACAAATACTCATAGATTTTGTCGAAGGCTTTCTAGAACTCTTCCGTCCATTTTGTGGCATCATCATTTTTCATTGACTTGAAAATGGGTTCACAAATTACTGTGATTGGGCTATGAAATGACTCATATAATTCAATCTACCCAGGAAACTGATCACATCTTTCTTTCCCTTTGGTGGTGGAAATTCCTGAATGGCCTTGATTTCGGATGGATCTAGTTCTCTTCCTTTTCTTCTTACAATGAAGCCTAACATCTTTCCAGCGGGGACTCCAAACGCGCACCTTGTTGGGTTCAACTTCAAATTGTACCTTCGCACGCATTAAAAATATTTCCACAAATCACTCCAAATTCTCTAAACGCTTTCGAGACTTTATGATGATATCATCCACATACACTTCAATTTCCTTATGAATCATGTCGTGAAAAAGGGTCGTCATGGCCCTCATGTAGGTGGCTCCAGCATTCTAGAGACCGAACGAAATGACTCTATAGCAGTAAGTTCCCGAAGGTATGCTGAAGGCTGTCTTCTTTGCATCTTCCTCATGCATCAAGATTTGGTGATACCCCGCGAAACAATCCACAAATGACTGCAATTCATGCTTCGCGCAATTGTCAATAAGTATGTGGATATTTTACAAAGGGAAATCATCCTTTGGACTAGCTTTGATGAGATATCGATAATCCATGCATAATCTAATATTTCCGTCTTTCATGGGTACTAGGATGATATTTTCCAACTAGCTTGGATAGCTGGTGACCCTTACTATATTCGTATCTATCTGGTTGGTCACTTCATCCTTTATCCTCAGACATAAATCAAAGTTTGAATTTCATGGGTTTCTGCTTGATCAGTTATTTGGTAGGATTGGTAAGCAGTCTATGCGAGACAATGTTAGTGCTTAATCCTTTCATATCATCATATGACCATGAAAACACATCGATATACTGTTAGAGGCGCTCACCTAGGTTTTCCTTCTGCTCGACTTCTAAATGAATGTTGATTCGAGTCTCTTTTATCTCTTCTTTACTTCAAAGATTGACCACTTTTGTTTCTTCGAGGTTGGGCTTTTTATTATTCTCCAACTACTCGATCTCCTACGGGATATTGTCTAGCATCATACTCTCATCATACTCCTCATAATATGCGTCATTGCACTCGATGGTTTCGTTACATGTTATAATCGCAGAGCGCGAGTTTTAGCATTTTGATTACTGAAAATAAAAGCTAAGTATAAATGAAGCGGTAAATAAAGTTGCAATATTTGAGAAATGATTCTTTTTATTACATCAAAAGATGAACGTCTTACGCGTTCAAAAGAGGCAAATGACAAAAAGTAACAGACACGGTACAAAACTCAATTGACCGTGTGCTTTTCAAAAAAATGTTTCAGTTCCATAAGATCAAGACTCTCGGTGAACAAAGATGGACTGGAGGTCCAATTCCACAGCTCTTCCCCTGGTTTGGCATCCTTGATAGTCAGTGTCTTGATGTTAGTACCTTCACAGCATTCTTCAATAATATTCACGAACAGCTTTCTCATCCCATCGATTATCATCTTCTGGTACTGAACTCTGACCCAGACTTGAAACATGCTCTGACATAAAAACTTTTTTTCGGAGCTAATGGCTTTCCCTTTCGGAGGTTGATATCCTATGGCGGTCCTTCCTTTCTGCCTGTTAAGTTCAATTGGCTCCCATCTGGTCTGGCTCCCAGCCCTGTTCGTGGCCTGTATCGATATTTCATCATCTCCCACATAGTCATCTTGGATCTATACAACGACTGCATTCTCAGGTTTTGTTCAGTATTTTCCATTTTGGTAGTCTGCATGATTTCTACTGCGTGGAAAGCAACTTCATCTAACCCTTCAATGAATGGAATAGTATACTCCAAAGAAGCGGAGTGACCCCACTCGCCATGAACAACGATCTCCTGACATCCCCACTCAAATTCATGCATTAGTGCAAATTGGATGGGATGGCCCCTGCCATGTCTATCTAGGTCCTTCCCAACAACAAGTTGTAGGAACAGCAAATGTCCATTACTTGAAACAATATGGGAAATTTGAACGGCCCGATCTGCAATGCCAAATAAATTTCTCCAATAACATCCTTATGCAAACCGTCGAAGGCCCTCACTCTTATGTGGCTTTCATTGACTTCCCTCAAATGAATTCCTAACTCCTATAAGGTGGAGAACGGAGAAATGTTGACTCCTAAACATCCATCGACCAATACTCGGGATACATCTTTGTCCTCACATTTGACAGTTATATGGAAAGCTTGGTTGTGACTTGCGCCATCGACAAGAAGTTCGTCTCTTGTGAAGGTGATCATATTTGTGTTGAATATTTTTCCAATCGTTGCGGCCAGTGCTTCGCTGGTGGTGCTACTTGGTAAGTTTACCCCACTTAGTACTTTAAATAGGGTGTCCTTATAAGTGTCAGAATTCATTAACAGATCCATGATTAATATATGTGCTGGAGTTTTCTTCTGCTGCTCCTCCACAGAATACTCTTTGTTTGACATTCTCTTCCAAAACTCAGCGGCTTCTAGGTTTGTTATATTCCTTCTTTGAATTTTCTCTCTTCCAAAGTTCCTTTGATTGACATCTTTAGAGGCGTAGCATCTTCTGGGCCTAGTCATACCATGGTTGTGATAGAGTCTGTCATTTTGGCCTTCCCTTTTTGTTGTACGTCCATGGGATGGTTTTCTATTCATGACTTTCTTCGTCTTCTGTAGCAACAACTGGTAGTCAGTAATAAGTATGAATAGTCACTGTAGGTCTCACTTGTACTGTAATCATTGGACCCTTTTGAGGAAGGACCCTGGCGGCTTCTACATTTCCTATCATGACAATCGTTCCCTTTAGGTCATACTCTTCATCCAATGTGATCATGTTAACTCTCTGGTTTTGGTGATTTGGTATCAAATTGAAATTCACACTGGGTGGCACCGGAGTGCATTGGATGGCTCCACTCTTGATTAGTGTTTCAATCTCATTTTTAAGCTTAGTTTAATCTTCAGTATCATGCCCATGTACGTTAAACGGTATACTCACCTTTTAGTTGCATCAAAATACTTGGAGGAGTATTCAGGGACACTTCCTTCGACTAGATGTATCAATCATGTCCTTCTCAATCTATCGAACAATTGGTACAGAGGCTCAGCAATCAAGGTATAATTTTAGGACCTCTCTCTTCAAAGCTGGGACGAGGGCGTGGTGCATAACCGGTTCGATTTTGGTGAGTAGTGCTTTAGACAAGAACATATAGTCGGTGTGGGTTCGGGTTGTTATTGGATCGAGGAGGGTTGTATTGTTGTTGAGGATGATATATGGCTGGGTGTTATATACTGCAGCATAAATGGGTGGTAGTGAATGATTTTTGGGGAATAGGAAGTGTTTTCGTGATGTGGGTTGGGTTGATAGTAAGGGACGAGTGCTGAGACCTCTTCTTTCTTCTTCTTTCCGCTACCAATTGACCCGGATTGGATGGCCTTGCTGGCTGCTTGTAGTGCTGCCATGGATTGTAATTCACCAAATTTTATGCCCTCTTCTAAAAAATCTCCCATCTTTACCAGGTCGGGGAATTTTTGTCCCATCATTCCCATCATCTTTTCAAAGTATATCCCTTCCTGGGCTCTGATGAAATACGTGGTTCATTCACTATCGTCCAGTGGAGGCTGCGCCCTGGCGGCCCCTGACCTCCACCGACGTGCATCTTCTTGGAATAACTCGGATGGTTTTTCTGCAGGTTCACCAGTGCAAATCGATCGGGGGTGATTTCTGTGTTGAATAGAAAGCGATTCATGAAGTCCTCCGGCAATCTTGCCAAGTTCTCTAATTTTACGGATCCTTTCGAGTATACCAGGTGAGTACAACACTACCAGAAAAAAGGCCTATGGAAACAGTTTGGAAACTGTTGCAATAGATAATAAAACCGTTGCAATAGTCCTTTTGAAACAGTTTTAGAGGCGTTCCATCAGATCCTATGCCACGGTTCTTGCAACGATTGTTAAACCGTTACTATAGGCCAATCTATCGCAACGATTTTTGGGGCGTTGTCATAGGCCTACTTTGCAACAGTTGTTTATCCTATCTGATGGTTCCCATCTATGGCGATACCATATTATCAACGATTCTTAATCCTATTGGAACAGTTTCTAATGTTATAAAAACGGTTATGACACTAGTATCAAAGTTGTAAACTGTCAATTGATATTGACATAACCTCTTTATCCCAGCAATTTTAGTGTATATTCTTTAGCCAAAGGTAAAAGCCATTCATGGAGAAAACAAAAGAGAGAAAAAATGAGGGAGAAAATTGAAAAACATATCATCTTGTGAGGATGGAAATAAAGACTACTAAGATCGGGACTCTTGACCTAAGTACTAAGTAACTGCAATGGCAGCTTGTAAAGTTGCTTTAATGTGGAAAGCATTAGCTTAAACTTATTAGAACTGTTGGCCTCATCTGTCCACTACTCAACCTTATGTAACTAGAGTGAGGAGGATCCATCCAATAGTTTAATGACTTGCATGGTCAATCTAAGAGGTAAGGCCTCAACCCATCGACCTTAGGTTAATGCCCTATCCCTTCTCTTGTTGCAGTTGACCACTCATTAGAGGCCCTTTAGAACCTCTGGAAATAGTTCTTTGAAGATTTTAATCTTCTCATCTTTTGTGAGACAATCCATTTTTGATAGAGATTTTGACTGTTAATTCAAGCTGTAACCAACAAAAGTTTTTTGGAGTTGACCGTTCAAAAGAAGGGATATGCAAGAGCAGAACATGCCATCAACGACTATATCATCTCCAACATAAGGACTTTGATCTCACACTAACTGTTCTTTTCCAAGTCAGGTGTAAAGAGCCTAATACACAGACAAATGATATTTATAGCAGGTGAGACTAAGAGATTCTAGATTCTTTACCTTGTCAACATATGAAAGTTAATACAAACCAAACATATGAAAGATTGTGTATTTTAGATGAGATATCAACCAAGTTCAATCAATTTTAAACAAGAACTACAATCTGAAGCCAGACTCAGAACTACATCTGGAGTTATCTCATATGAACATTCATCATTCCAAGAAATATAATTGGCAATAAGTCTACTTATCATTGATTACATACTAATAAGACAAAGGGCAATTATGTGTATTCAGTTCATAAAGAAGGAGACGTACTCTTCAATAAATTTTATATGCTAAAAGTGTCATAGGATGTTTGACACGCAAATCTTTAACCACACTGAATATTGATACACCTATGATGGCATGCAAATAGCTAATAGTATCTAAGAACACACTGCATTTGCTCAGCTATCCATTATAAGAATTTTTTTTTCTCTCAGCAGAACACCAGCTAGAAAAAAAAAGGTAAAAACAAATGAAGAAGAGAAGGTAATCCAGTTGATCATCCAAGCTTATATTTTCAGCAACAGATGTAACTATTTTTTTCAACTATGCAGCAGATGTTACATTAACTATGCAACAGATGCAACTTATATTTTCAGCAACAGAAATAATAAAAATGCTATAATCTGAATTTTCAGAAAACTATTTTTTTCCTTGTTCATGAGAATATCTGAAACTTGTTGTTATATTAACTATCCCAAAGCATGGACCATGGTTGGATCTGCATTTCCTCATACATATCACTACTAAGATAGATTCACACGGAAAAGAGAGACAGAGAGAGATGTAAATATGACCTGCCAAAACCTCATATTGTTGAGTTTAGCAAATCATCAAGCCTTCCAGTTGTACTTACTCTTACAAACTCATGAGCAGCTACATAGAAAGAAACGAGCATATATGTTGAGCTCATTATTTATTCTTTTCAACACCATCGACCATAAGGCACCTTTCTACTCAAACACAGTGAATATAAAAAGATTTCAAGTTCAAATAAAGAAGCATATGTTCTACAAAATTTCATTTCTAAATAAGTTGTTGAAATTTCCAATTGAAGAATCCAAGTAATAACATATGGCTTTACCTTCCATACTACAAGTTGCCTACAAACAATTGGGTATATCCTCTGTTGCAAGCTTCTAAAAGAATATATTTAAAAGAACTTCGGAACTTTCTTATTTAATCATTTGCTTACATACAGTCCCAATCAGTATCATCAAACTCATCCTCTTCTTCCGATTCTATAATCATATCATGTGAATGTTGTGCATTAGATAGAATATCAACAATATCAACGGGTACATCTTCTCTTGACCATCTAACGTCAACATCAAGTAATCTAGAGGAGGAACCAATGTCATTATTCGGTTCCCTCCAAAATGTGTCTCCAATATTGGGACAATTCTCTTCCTCTAGATCATATAAATCAACAGGTACTTTATTCCTTGCATAATAAACATCTTTTTCAGTTGGATCCTCCACATAAAAAACTTTATAAACTTGTGATGCCAAAACAAAAGGGTCATATGTACTACATAATCTATTGAAATACATCCGAGTTAACCCATAATCATCTATTTCATTACGAAACCAATCACATCTAAATAGAACAACGCTAAAACAACCCCAACAATCAACCTCAATGATATCCTGAATAGTTCCATGATAGATAACCTAACCATCGATGGGATTTTGGTCCCTAGCACTAGCAAAACTATCAGTTGTTGCCAATAAAGTCACTCCACTATTTTGAGTCTTGCATCGGAAATCCCATTCTTTGGGTATGAAATCGGTATCCATTAATAAAATATGCAGTATATCTTTTTTCCACCATATTGGGTCCTTTGGCTAGCCATCGTAAATGATCTAGCACTACAATATTTTTAACTTTCTCTTTAAACCAGTTACAGAATTCCCGACTATGATTCCTCGCTCTTTCCCATGCATTTGATCTACTGTGATTAACAATCAAATTCTTATGTTCCCTGCAATCATGAATATTTCAACTTTAATTATATAATAAACTAATATAAAATATAAACAAATATATATATAATTTATCTTACTCGATAAATTTTTCCATTTTCTCATCTCCAGTATTGAACAGTGCATATCGATGTGCTTCAAAACGTAACTGTGAATCCATGCATAAAGTATCTTTATTCTTACTTCCAATTGGATGGCCTATATTAGGGAATAAAGAATTTTGAGAGCACTCATCATTCACAGTTTGGTACCTACTGAATTTTGTCTTCATGCCATCATGTAGGTATCTCGAATAAAAAGTCAAGCACTCATCAGCCAAAAACCCCTCTGCTATTGACGCTTCTGGACAAGATCGATTGCGTACAAACGCCTTGTACTTTCATAGGTTTCTCTCAATGGGATACATCCAACGAAGATGAGCCGGAACCCCAAGCTTAATTTCATTCACCAAATGAACAGGAAAATATGGCATTATGTCAAAAAATGTTGGATGAAAATTTTTTTCAAGCTCACATGTTATTTCAATAATTTCAGACTGCATTTTTTCAAGATCTTTTTTCCTTATGACCTTACTACATATAGCTCTAAAGAAAATTCCCAACCTAATCAAGGACAATGAAATATTCTTGGGCAACACTTTTCTAACATCAACCTGGAGCAAGTAATGCATCATAAAATGAGCGTCATAACTCTTGTAGCCTGATATTTTCATCTCATTCACATGCACGCATTCTGAAATATTCGAAGAACACCCTTTTGGTAATTTAGCATTTTCCATGACAATACAAAATAAACTTTTCTCTTTTGGTTTCATGTAGAAACAAGATTTAGCCAAACTTATAGTTCCATCATTATTTATTTTTGGTTGTAACTCCTTTCGTATCCCCATTTCTTGCAAGTCATAGAGAGAATTTTCATGGTCCTTTGACTTTACATCTATTTCCAATAAAGTCCCGAGTAAACTATCACATATATTTTTCTCAATGTGCATCACATCAAGATTGTGCCTCAATTTGTTATGCACCCAATATAGCAATTCAAAAAAAATGGATCTCTTTTTCCACGGACTCTTAGCACTCTGAGGCCTTTTTTTAGTTCCCTTTCGAAAGATATTGTGGAATTCAATCAGCTCTTCAAACACTTCCTCACCCGACAAAGGAGTGGGTGCAAGTCTGTGCTCCTCTTTACCGTCAAATGACTTCTTATCTCTTCATAATGGATGATCAAGAGGCAAAAATCTTCGACGACCCAAGTAACACGTCTTGTGACTATGTTTGAGATATTGAGAGCTTGTGTCATAATTGCAAGTGGGGCATACCAATTTCCCCTTAGTGCTCCATCCTGAAAGCATAGTTAATGCTGGAAAATCACTAACTGTCCACAATAAGGCAGCACGCATTCGAAAAGTTTGGTTGGTTACAGCATCAAATGTGTTTATCCCCATTTTCCATAGTTCCTTCAATTCTTCAATTAATGGTCGTAGGTACACGTCTATATCATTTCGCGAAGACGATGGAGCTGGAATGATCATATACAACATTATATACTCTGGTTTCATGCAAATCCATGGTGATAAATTATAGTTCATTAACAAAATAGGCCGTGTGCTATGAGAAATGCTCATCGTCCGAAACGGGTTGAAACCATCACTTGAAAGATCCAATATAACATTACGAGGATCACTAGAGAAATCTGGGTGCAAAGAATCAAAATTCTTCCAAGCTTCCCCATCATCAGGATGTCTTATATTCCCATCATTGAGTCGTTCATTAGCATGTCATCTCATCGTAGCAGTCGTTTCAGGACACATGAATATCCTCTGAAGCCTAGGCTTTAAAGGAAAGTACCTTAAAATCTTTAATGGAAATTTAGAGCTTGCATTAGTCAAAGGACCAGCATTCTTCCATCTTCAAGACCCACAAATAGAGCAATTATCGGCCTTCTCATTTTCTTTCCAAAATAACATGCAATCATTGGGGCATGCATGTATTTTTTTCATAATGAAGACCCAAATCTTTTATCATGTTTTTATCCTTGTTGAAAGATTCTGGTACCTGAGCAAAGGTAAATGCCTCTTTTATCAACTCTAACAAATCTGAGAAAGCCACATTACTCAATCCATGCAAGGATTTAAGCAAGTACAAACAAATAGTGAAACTCAGTTTACTCATTAATACCCCGGATATAACTCTTATTTTCCTTCCTCTAGTAATTTGAAAACTTTCCTTGCATCTTCATATTGTTTTTGCCTAGCTCCTTCTTCATCCCCTACCTGACCCTCTATATTTCTAAAGGTATCATGAAGCATTCCATCAATATCGTCATGCATATTAGAACCTTCATCATCATTTCTTGGTAAGGTGTATTTCTCGAGAAAATCCCTCCCTGTGGAAAACCCATTTGGTATAACCATCAACAAACACATGAACAACCAAATAATCCTCCACCATATTTTTATAATGCCAATAGTGATTAATGCACTTTTTGCAAGGGCATAATATTTTATTTCCTTGGGCGGCTCGTTCAAATGCCTTATCAAGAAAATTATTCACTCCACCTATATACTAATCCGTCCATCTAATGAGATTCATCCAACTTTTATCACCATAATCCATGGATATCCTATATAATATATTCAACACCAAAATTAGTATTCAAGGTAAGCAAGGTCAAGGGATCAAGAAGGCCATACTAGGAGGTAAAAAAAACAAAGAATCTACCTTTTTAGAAAAACTATACAATGCAGAAACAGATGTAGGATAAGGAATTGTGAATAAAAATTATTCAATTAAGATTGTGAGATTGAAAACTTAATTACGCAATTTACTTTTCTCTATGAAAATAAAATTTGACACCTAAAGGATAAGACCTCCTAGCCCTAGGTTGAGATTGAGCGGAAATTGGAGATATGATATTTAATTTCACATCGAAGGCTGAATAATTGGAACGTGAACAACAAAATATATTGGTTCAAACTCATGAATAACCAAAAGATAATATCCATGTTCTTTATGGAAGGTACAATATATGCTCCTTGATTCATAGTGTAATTGTATTCATCCTTTTTTCTTTAATTAAGATACATTTATTTAGTAAAACTTCCAAACATTTAACATACCCCCGCATTAATAGCTGTAATAATAAGTTGAAGAAGAATAAATTTGCAATATCGCATGTACTGTTCAAAGTAACTTAACATATATGTGTTGCCTCTTATGCTCTCTGATGTCCAATGTCTGAAGTTCTGAAATTTTACTTCAATTGATACAAGTTACCTTTAATTTTGATTATAACCATTTTGTTTACTGTTATCAGGAACCATTCTGCCTTAATATATATGATGAACTTTTGAAGGCCCTTTTTCTCACTGAAACAAATGACAACATTTGAGCATGAAGGATATTTATTTTCTAAGGAAATATTGAAATTCCAAAAGTTTCAATCTTGATGAGAAAAAAAAATAGCCTCTCTCCCTTTCTAATGCCTCTGCTTGAAATCAACAAAACTCGGCATTCACACAAAACTCAAACACATCAAACACAAATTTTAGCACAAGAAAAAAGTAGCTGAAAATTCACACAAAATCCCTAATTCAACTGAAAAAACCATAAGAAAACCCAAAAATAAGACTAGATTTCTCGATTAAGAGCCATAAAGTGCAAAGAGCAAAAAAATCTTATTACCTTACTATTTGGATCTTCAAATTGTTTCTCCGATCCTTCGTTTGTAACCTTTACACAACAAGTTGACCTAATCCCTTCGAAAGATACAAAACCCTTTGCCGTTAGTTCGAAATCAGAGAAAGAAATCCAAAAGATTCTTTGAACAGACAAACACATTGAAGTTTAAATGAACAACACATTAATAATTCCACATAATCAGGTGTCACAATATACTCCAAAAAGACTATCTTTGACATAGCCTAGTTGTCAAAGTGAAGATGTTTTAAATCTGAAATTCAGAACTTGAGACTCCGAGATCAGTACATAATATATGAAAAATTAAAGACAACAATTCACATTGCAAGCAAGAAAAGAGTAATACCAGATGATGATTCGGACAAAAGAAAAAAGCAGAAAGATGCCCATTTGATTTACAGAAATAAGTAGTGAAACAGAAGGCGCTTCAATCTCTTGTCTGTATGATGCTATGCCAGACGTTTATGAGTATGTCGGGATGAGTTTACTTCAGCAGAAGGCACTGAATTCACAGATGCCTCTCCAACTATTTCCAATTAAAACATCTAAGCTTTTGATCAGAAGGATTACAAGTCCAACAAAGAAAAATTTATAAGACACTGACCTGAATACTAAGATTTTCCTTCCCTCACATCTACGAAAAAGATTAAAAATATTGCCCCATTTAATGAATTCAAGCATATCTTTAGTCCAAAATTTAGCTCAATAGCTTTCTGCATCTAATAATTTTGTCGATTTGTCAAAAGAGCCTTTTCAATCTCTCTGCTAACTTTATTCTCATCAAATTCTAAGTTGCTTCCCCTTTTGGAACTCTAGAGATCAGCTCACTTATACAATGTTGCGAACAAAAGAAAAATCGATGAACATATAACACACAGCCAAAGCATAATAAACCGAAAGGGTAACTAAAACATCTAACTTTAATCATCCATATTTCTATAAACAATCTACAAAAATACCATCAAATGAAACAGAGCCAGAGTATGCAAGTAACATAGGAGGAAAAAAAAATAAAGTGACCTGAACTTCTGAAGTGACTTTACCACATCTCTCTTTGGTTATTCCACTAAGATCCAATAACACAACATAAACATGCCAACCTCATTCAACCAAGGAAATCCCCTTAAACTGATTCAACGGATAAAAAGCCATTAAAACCACTCTTCGAGATTCACTAATTGGTCGGTTTTGAATTTTTAAACAAAAGGACTCCAAATCAATCCAAAGTATCAGGTTGATCCTTAAGAGATACGCTAATTTAAATAAGCATATATAGGTTGTGTTCATTCAAAAACAAGACATCTATAGAGTTCACTTTGAATTCAACCAAAAGATAAAATAAAATCAGCCACAATATTTATTGATCTCAGCAATCAGACTATGGCACTGTAGAACAAGATGTTAACTCTCAAGACAATCAAATTGGCCAAATAATGGATCAAAAGACTCCAGAAACTAAAGGATACATGTGAACCATAATCCGAGTAGCGTATAAGTATTATCCACTTGTCAATCGATCAAACCACTATGTATCAGTACCAAATTAGAGTGCTAGATAAGTAATACAAATGCAGATAAATTTCTTTAAAAGTAATTCCTGTGCGGAAAACAAAGATATTCTGAAACTAACGGCTGAAGCACAAGTGTTATCAAATATTCTCAATGAACATCACATTTGAAAATCAAATTTGACAGTAAAACTAAGGAAACAAAATGTGCATGTGAACTGCTTGATGTAATGCTGCTAACAACAACAACCCTTAGGATACTTTAGATAGATAAGAAAAATTCACCAACCCACTTTATTGACCATTAAGAAGGAATTTATAAAATCAGCAGGAAACGAAATCATCAATAGAAGAAATTTGTACTAATAAAATCAGTAGGTTAAAAACACAGAGCTAAAAATATGAGACTACAACATGAATTAAACTCAGTTTCCAAAAGACTACAGCATGAATTTAGAATCTTTTTGCCAAGAACTAAAAAACACAGTAAAAACGTATAGCAATGGCAACAAAAACAGTAAAAAGGACCAAAAGAAGAGAGAAAATGACCAAGCTATGGCGATTTTGGGCTTCTCTAATTCGAGCACAAATTTGATTTTAGAATTTGGGGAAGGCTAGCAACTATCCTTGACGAAGTGGGTATCTGAGTTCAGTGGATTTGTAATCGACGAAGCTTCGGAGAAGCGTCGGAAAGATCGACGGAAAATGGTGAACGACGACACGTTTTGGGCTTTGGGAACTCTAGGGTTTGATGATTTTGGTGGTCAAATGAAGAGGTATTTGCATAGATATAGGAGAGCGAAAGTGACAAAGTAAATCTGAAACTCAACCAAGAGAATATGTAGTAAATCTGAAACTTGGCCATTAATGGAGTTTGGAAAGAGATCAGAGACCGGAGAGGGGAGTTTTGATGTATCGATATATACTACTGGAGGTGGAGGTAGGGTTTATTGTATTTACTTTAATTTATTAAATTAGTTTAAAAAAATATAAAATGACAAGCCACTTGGCGGGCCACTAAATTTTAGCGGAAAAAATGAGGGAAATGAATAACCGTTCCGATAGAAATTTTTTTGCCAAACCCGTTGCCATATATGTCTATTGGGACGGTTTACAAATCCGTTGCGAAACAAATCTCTATGGAAATGGTTTTACTACAATTGCAACGGTTTTATGTCTAAAGTGTTATACCACCCAAAATTCTATTGTAACGATTGCAACTGTTACTATATCTACTATATGGTAACGGTTTGTAAACCGTTGCCAAAAATATTGTTCCAACAGGCCCATTTTCTAATAGTGTGAGGAGCTATTGCAAGTTGAACTATTGCAGCGGTTTTTAGGAGCTATCGCAACAATTTTTAGGTCATTGCAACAATTTAATGGCTATTAAAATAATTATTACCTACATAACAAACTATAATACTCTTAAATTCATATAAATCGCAAAAATAAACTACACATTAATAAAAATTTGTTACAAAATATTTAGCTAGTATTATCCATAAGTAAAAGCAAAACATACACTATCATTTCACAATTCAAGAGTTGTCATATATAAGTTTGCGGAGTTCTAAATCAAAAATTCCTAAAATATCTAAACGCCTAGAAACCATCAACCAATACTTATGGTCTTCGCTTCTCGTGTACCCTTTCATTTATATGCTTCACCTACAAAATCATGAAACAAAAAATCAATCTTTAACGGTTTTAGTTACATAGCAATTAATTAAAAGAACTCAGATAGTTAGTAGTTTCATACCCAACTTCACACATTTTCTAATCAAAAATCCAATTCATCGATGAAATTTCTTAGTGTAGGTAATGAAATAAGATTCCAGTGTTCAATCCCAAAACTTAGTACACTATGAAAAGACAGCTTCAGCTTTTTCTTTCACTTGCACTCTAGAACACCATTTCAAGTAGAATTCTACCTAGACTTGAGCTAAATATCATATATATAAATTTTGGGTTCTAACTAAGCAAATCACCTAAAGCATAATGAGTATAACGAAACATAGGTTTTCAAACACCGTGCTCATTCCCTTACAAAAAATTTATGATACAGCGACCAGCTCCTTTAAATTGTGAAATATACATCTCTAGGTCTCAAAATATTCAATAATCTAGCATATGTTGATCATTATAACTCGGAATTACTCATCCTAACAGATTGAATAACAACTTTGAATATTTTTAGAACGTAAATAAACAACCCTATCTACTTGATCAAATAACAAACCACATTATATAATTTTCCATGACATCAAAATCTTAATGAATATTTCAGCACTTAGTTTAGTACTACTTACAGTATTTTTTCTACTATTTGAGCTCAAGTTTGGAGATTCCTACAATAGGAAAAAAGAAGAAGAAGAAAACCACTAATTAGGACGTACTTTTACAAATAAATGCCATCATTTACAAATACAAATATCTTTTATATGATTAACTAAAACAGACATCTTTCATTCATACATTAAGAATGTATTATAAAAGAAAAATAAGTCCAATGACATATAACTATTGACAAACAACTTACTGTAACTTGGAACATGTCTTAAAGGTAGCCCTTCAAGAAAACAAGTCCGCTTTTATAAAACTTTCTTAATAGTATCATGAAAATTCACAAACAAGCCAGTTGGTAGATTTCTTCAAAGACCTCATAAATAATTACATCAGAGCTTTTCACAGGAAATCAGTTTAGAACTAAGTAATAAAAGTGAAATTGACAAATTAATAAAACCATAGTCACCGACAGTGGCACAGAAAGATTACTGAAGAAAGCATCAGAAGCTGGGAGGACATAGATTGTAAGAAGTGGAGAAGACTAGAATTTAATAGCTGAGCCATACTATCGTATTCCTTTACAACACAGTAAGGGGTCGTTTGGTATGAGGTGTAAGAAGGTATAGTATTGGTATAAAAATTTAATACCACTTTAATACTTTGTTTGATTAGCAAACATGTATAAGTTATCCCAGGATTAAAATTAACACCGAGATAACTTATACCTTATAGAGAATGATAATTAGCACTGATATAACTTATACATTCTTCTTATAAATTATGCAATTGTCATATTTAATACAACATATCAAACAGTAGATAAAAGACAATCCCAACATAATTAATCTCAGCATAACTTATCCCAGCATAACTTATCCCGATATAAACCGTATTCAAACCAAATGATCCGGCATCGAAACTTCTTCCTCATAAACGACAACTCTTCCGGTTGATATACAAATGAGAGAAGGCAATCTTAATAAACAAACTTCGAGGAATTATTTTCCTATACAGAATAAAATCATTACTCACCTTAAGAAAGCAGAATAGCAACATCTTATTATCCAAATCCAAACCACATCTTCTTTTACATGCAATCTACCAAAAGTAAGTCATTGCATATGCCACAAAATTACTATTATAAAGCATGCAAGATATTTCTTTTAAATATTCTCACACCGCATATAAAATTGGTTAACCAGGATGATCAATAAAAAACTATTAATCAGAAGTTACTAAATACATTAAGTGGTTTCTTTCAAAAGCCAATACCAGTAAGATGTTTGAAAGTTCATGTTACAATGTTAAGAACAATTATTAGTTTAAACAATCATTACTATCGAAGTGGAATCATCTGATTCTAAAAATTATATTTTTATGTTTTGATCACACGTATCAGTAGATGATAATCGGCTTACTGTACGCATATTTTGATATATATTGCCTCACATTTTGCTCATGTATCGAAGATTTGAGATGTATAATATGATGATTTGGGCTAATTGTTGTATTTCTATGTGTAGGAATCATTCGGATGCAATTTGGAATGAAAGGGCGAGAATTGGAGCGAAATTGGGAAGAAAAGGCAAAAGTGAAAATTTGAGGGCCATAGCTAGCAATAATCGGCTTAATGTATGTATATTTGATATATATTGGCTCACATTTTGCTCATGTCTCAAAGATTTGAGATGTATAATATGATGATTTGCGCTAATATGTGGTATTTCTATGTGTAGGAATCATTCGAATGCAATTTGGGACGAAAGGGCGCGAATTGGAGAGAAATTGGGAAGAAAAGGCAAATGTGAATATTTGAGGGCCACAAGCAGCGATAATCGGCTTAATGAATGCATATTTTGATATATATTGCCTCACACTTTGCTCATGTCTCGAAGATTTGAGATGTATAATATGATGATTTGTGCTAATTTGTGGTATTTCTATGTATAGGAATCATTCAGATGCAATTTGGGACGAAAGGGCGCGAATTGGAGCGAAATTAGGAAGAAAAGGCAAAAGTGAATATTTGAGGGCCAAAGGCAGCGGGGGACGTTGCCTGTGGTGCACTTCACACAATTGTTGAGAACTTGAGCGCCTGGGTCTCACGCTGCCCTGGACACTCAAAGCGTGAAGTTGTGTTGTTTCGACTAGGGCTCAGTTATTTTGATCCCAAGACGACCCCAACTCATATAAAAGCAAAACTAAACCTATTTTGAAGAGGGAGACGCCACTTTGAAGAGGGAATACGCACGAGAAACATCCGGGAGTGAAGCGATCTCAATTTTATTCATCTTTTTGTAGTATTTTCAATTATCCAACACTTATGAAATTGTTTGCTATTATCATGAGTGGCTAAAACCCATAGTTCCGGGATGGTGATTTAGCCATGAACATTATTGTTTATCATTAACTTAACCTTGATTACAGTTCATTAATATATAATTGTTTCTTCAATTCTGTGATTAATTGTTTAATTGTCTGGACAGCAGTTAGGTTCTATTTACTATCTATGCTATGCTTGAAAAATCCAAGTTTAGATTAAAGAAGAATTGAAGAGAGCACGATCTTAAAGCTTGGGGTAGGGGAGCATATTTGTGATTAAGATAGGAATACACCTAGTCACCGTGCTTAATTAAATATCATAATCTTAATGTGTTCTTGATAGATTGATTCCACTGGAATATAGGCGTTAATTTATTTTAAAGGCGATTAGTACTTCGGGAGAAGGCTATGAGAGAAATTGTTCGATTGATTAGCAACCATGAGTGAATTCAATGAAATGAAGAGTTAACTAGAACACAATAAGATTGGTGAATTGAACACACCCCTGGAATATTTGTCTCTACTGAATACACCACAATTATTTTGCTACTTGATAGTTTAGTTACTACTTAGAATTATAGTTTAGCATAATCACATTCTTGAACTCGATTTTGGCTTGAATGAATAACAATCTTGGTGAATTTAGTGGGTAGTTGATACAAGTCTCTGTTGGTTCGACACTCGACTTATCATTTTATTACTTGTATGACCACGTATACTTGCATGTGCGTTTGGGAGAAACACTAGACAAAAAGATCAATAAAATAAGTTTAAAAGAAATAAATTACCATGATGATATACAATTAGCCTTTTCAGTCAATTGCATCTATATTTGTTTGGGACACTCGAAGGTGTTCATTGTGAAATATTTTCAACATCTTCTGACCACAGAAATTCTAACACTGTTTAAAGCACATACGACACAGATTTCCCCTAAAATTTTAGAATATTCAATTAAAACGGGCTACTAACATTTTACCCCTTGGTATTGCCATTAATTAAGCCTTGAAACTATAACAAATTACTCTACAACTTCTGTATATTAAAACAGCTCAAGGGGTAGTAAAAAAGTAGAAACTAAACAATAAATTCTAAACGCTTGAGAGTGAAATTCAAATACAAACTTGCAAATAGAGTGTGGGACTTCGCTTGAAGTATATATCGGGAAACCCTAATAAGATGACATACTTGGAGAATCCTAATTCTTCTTTTCACCCACACAATTAGGGTACCAAATTAAATAAAATTGCAGGGGAGGAAATCAAAACAAGATTGATAATTGATAATAGGCTAAATTCACATAGTTTAGCGTATGTTTATGATCTACCTTAATGATGCTTCACTGTCTTAATGATTATTAAATGATGATAAGTTGGCTCTAATTGTGATTTTTGTGTTTCACAAGAGTACAATGCACTATTGAGGACTTAGGATGGTGATTTGTGCAAAATTGAAGAAGAACATCGCCATGGGATAATTTATGGATGACTTGAAGGATGAAGACGCTTGGGATAGAATGAAAACTCATTAGCGCGGGCATTAGCGCGAGTGTAGCGCCCCATGCTAGTCCAGCAGACCAGGCAGACAGAAATCCCATTAGCACGGGCATTAGCGCGAGACTAGCACGCCCGCGCTAGTCCAGAAGGGAAAAATAATTTGAAAGAGGTACTTTTGGAAGTTTGGGGCCAATCCACTTAACCTATAAAAGGTTCAATTCGCCCAAAGGAGTAGATAATCAAGGTTTAGAGTTTAGAACAAGAAAAGCAAGGGCAAGAGGCAAGGAGGCAATTGGGCATCAATCCATATCTCTTTTTTTGTGCTTTTACCTCTGGTTATGAATTCATTTGTAGTTTTATCATTATTATGAGTAGCTAACTTTTCTAATCTAAGGTTTTTGTGGAACTCGTTAGGGGATGACTTTATTGTGATATTAATATAATTTTGGTTGGTTGTTAATCTCTATTTATTCGACGACGTTCTTGTTGTAGTTGATTGAAGGGCCCTCAATTAGCTGTACCTATTTATTATTTATCTACTCGAGAGAGAGTGCATATTTAGGTAGTTGTTTGAACAACATCACTCCCGGAGTATAGGAGAGATTTATAACTGAGGGTTTAGAGGTTGGATTAGAGATAAAGATACCTCGGGTGTAATCTAAAGTAAACTGTAGTGCAATCTAGCTAGTGTAACTTGAGAGAATGCATCTAGTAAATTATCATAATTACTTGAGAGAGATTTATGGTAGCTGGAGTGTTCATGACTGATAGAGACAACTAAATCAAAACTATAGGAAGTATACAAGAAGGAAGTTTACCAACGGGGAAAACCACAACCTTAGACCTTTAATCCAATAGTTTACATCTTATTGTTAGTTAACTTAAGTTTATTATTTCTGTTCAGCTGTAGTAGTAGAAACAATACAAAGTGATATACACAGCGTTTGAGAAAGTTGACTATTGAGAATCTAGTAATCTAAAGACAACATTTGATACGTTAATTCCCTGTGGGATTCGACTCTAGGCAAAATACCCGGATTATATTTGCAACGCCCGCTTAGTCTTTTAATAGAAATAGTTGAGCGTGATCAATACTTTACCCAAACACAAAGAACTTTGTGGTCTCACATCAACTAGTAAGAATACATAAGGAGCCAAATGCTAAATCTTTGTCTCTACTGTTAAATTATTTACCCTAGGGTATGCATGAGCTAGAAGATGTATACTGGAGAAGCAATTCGGTAGCCTTTGTCGGAGCCTTGACGGATTTCCTTGTGACTTGCTTAAGGGGTTAGGGTTCGAAGGGTCGATGATATTTAAGAGTCGATTTAGAGTAACTGTCGCAATAACCAAATATTCAAAATAACTGTTTCCACCAATGAATCTATTAGAACGGTTCTTGTGTTGTTTCCGTAGATTCATCTATTGCAACAGTTATTGTAATATTGTAAGGTTTATTCTTGGAACTGTCCCAACAGGGTAGAGAGGCTTATGCAACGGCTGTAACTGTTGCCATAGATTGTCTATTGCAATGGTTATATAGTTGTTGCTATAGAATTCGTTGCAATAGGCTTATTTTCAGGTAGTCATGCTTCTCCCGCCAAACTTCTTATAAACAACTTCATCCTTAGCTTCTCATTCCTCCCCATCCGACTAACTTGTCACAATATGCTCTCAAATGCGCGGGAGGTTCACCTTTTCCATCAAAGATATCGAACTTTAGGGGTTTATACCCTATTGGCATATCCACACCCAGATGAATACATAGGTCCTCGTAGTACAAACTCTCACCTCCTCGGGCAACTTGGAGATTCTTCATTTTCTTTCTCAAGGTTTGCAGCTGCTCAAATACTGAATACTCTTCCTTACACCTGGCTTTTATTTCCATCTCAGCATACTGATTAATCTCATAAGGCACTTTGACTGTGACAAGTGTTGTAAAGATAGGTTCAAAAATGGTATATACAGGGAGAACACACCGCTTGTGGGTGGAAGCATATGCCACATGTATGTGTTGGTTAGTCACGAGGAACTGTGTGAGATGTATTGGAGGTAATAGGCAGATTTTGTGGTGTCTGAACATATTGTGGTACGTAGGGAGTATGGATACGGGGATTTGGTAGGTTTGCGAGGGTTACTATATGTATGACTTAAATGATAGGGACTTAAGTTGGGGTGTTGTTGTTTTGGGGTGATGTGGAAGGAAAATGGTCAAGGATTGAATCCAAAGAAGGGAATCGAGGTGGTTGGGGAAGCGTTTCCACGGCCATGTGTGCTAGCTCCCTGATATCCAGTACTTCCTCCCTTAGAAACTCCATTTCCAGGGCCATCCTGGCCACATATACATCATTCCTGGTGTCTTCCTTTCCCCCAATCTCCCTGGGCTGTTGACTATGACCAGAGCATGTTCAGTCGGGTTTTCTGTAGCTGACATCTTTCCCTTTGATCTTAGATTGTACGTTGGTTCCGCCAGTTTTGGTCGACACAAACCAACTTTCTTTTATTTTTTTAGGGGGTGGGGGTGGTAATAATAAAGAAAAGGAAAAAGTAAGAAGAAAATGAAAAAAGAAATAGGAGTCAGTTTCTTCATTTATACAAGCAGAAAATCACATAGAGCAATTAATTCGTTCATTAACGATAACGTGTTTCCTAAAACTTGTGGGTGCCTCTCATTGCCAAAGGTAGGACTAGATCGCAACTAATTGACAGACATTTATATACGAAGCAATTTTGTTTTCATTTATAATTTGGACCGATATAGGTGGGAACAAAGATTAAATCACTGTTTCATAGAACTACATGGGCCTCGATAACGATACCTCGGATGCAATCTAAAGTGAATTGTAGTGCAATCTAGCTAGTGTAACTTGAGAAAATGCGTCTAGTAAATTATCATAATTACTTGAGACAGATTTATGGTAGCTGGAGTGTTCATGACTGATAGAGACAACTAAATTAAAACTATAGGAAGTATACAAGAAGGAAGTTCACCAACGGGGGAAACCATAACCTTAGAACTTTAATCTAAGGTTATGGTTTCCCCCATTTTAGATATAACGATACCTCGGGTGCAATCTAAAGTGAATTGTAGTGCAATCTAACTAGTATAACTTGAGAGAATGCGTCTAGTAAATTATCATAATTACTTGAGAGAGATTTATGGTAGCTGGAGTGTTCATGATTGATAGAGACGACTAAATCAAAACTATAGGAAGTATACAAGAAGGAAGTTCACCAACGGGGAAAACCATAACCTTAGACCTTTAATCCAATTATTTACATCTTATTGTTAGTTAACTTAAGTTTATTATTTCTGTTCAGCTGTAGTAGTAGAAACAACACAAAGTGATATACACAGCGTTTGAGAAAGTTGACTATTGAGAATCTAGTAATCTAAAGACGACATTTGATACGTTAATTCCCTGTGGGATTCGACTCTAGGCAAAATACCCGGATTATATTTGCAACGACCGCTTAGTCTTTTAATAGACATAGTTGAGCGTGATCAATAATTTACCCAAACACAAAGAACTTTGTGTTCTCGCATCAACTAGTAAGAATACATAAGGAGCCAAATGCTAAATCTTTGTCTCTACTGTTAAATTATTTACCCTAGGGTATGCATAACCTAGAAGATGTATACTGGAGAAGCAATTCAGTAGCCTTTGTTGGAGCCTTGACGGATTTCCTTGTGACTTGCTTAAGGGGTTAGGGTTCAAAGGGTTGAGGATATTTAAGAGTCGATTTAGAGTAACTATCGCAATAACCAAATATTCAAAATAACTGTTTCCACCAATATATCTATTAGAACGGTTCCTATGTTGTTGCCGTAGATTCATCTATTGCAACGGT
The DNA here is from genome assembly GCA_005239505.1 of Nicotiana paniculata. NCBI lineage: Eukaryota > Viridiplantae > Streptophyta > Magnoliopsida > Solanales > Solanaceae > Nicotiana > Nicotiana paniculata. Next base: position 42,669 of record ML306139.1, read on the forward strand.
TATTGTAATATTTTAAGGTTTATTCTTGAAACTGTCCCAACAGGGTGGAAAGGCTTATGCAACGGTTGTAACCGTTGCCATAGATTGTCTATTGCAATGGTTATATAGTTGTTGTTATAGAATCCGTTGCAATAGGCTTATTTTCAGGTAGTGATGCTTCTCCCGTCAAACTTCTTATAAATAACTTCATCCTTAGCTTCTCATTCCTCCCCATCTGACTAACTTGTCAAAATATGCTCTCAAATGCGCGTGAGGTTCACCTTTTCCATCAAAGATATCGAACTTTGTGGGTTTATACCCTGCTGGCATATCCACATCCGGATGAATACGTAGGTCCTTGTAGTCCAAACTCTCACCTCCTCGGGCAACTTGGAGATTCTTCATTATATTTCTCAAGGTTTGCAGTTGCTCAAATACTGAATACTTTTCCTTACACCTGGCTTTTATTTCCATCTCAGCGTACTGATTAATATCATAAGGCACTCTGACCGTGACAAGTGTTGTAAAGGTAGGTTCAAAAATGGTATATACAGGGGGAACACACCGCTCGTGGGTGGCAACATACGCCATATGTATGTGTTGGTTAGTGGTAAAAATGGATATGTCACGAGGAGCTGTGTGAGATGTATTGGTGGTGATAGGCAGGTTTTGTGGTGTCTGAACATATTGTGGTGCTGTAGGGAGTGTGGATAGGGGGATTTGGTACGTTTGCAAGGGTTACTAGAGGTATGAATGAGTGATAAGGACTTATGTTGGGGTGTTTTTGTTTTGGGGTGATGTGGAAGGAAAATGGTCAAGGATAGAATCTAAAGAAGCGAATCGAGGTGGTTGGGGAAGAGTTTCCATGGCCATGTGTGCTAGCTCCCTGATATCCAGTACTTCCTCTCTTAGAAACTCCATTTCCAGGGCCATCCTTGCCACGGATACATAATTCCTGGTGTCTTCCTTTCCCCCAATCGCCCTGGGCTGTTGACTATGACCAGAGCATGTTCAGTCAGGTTTTCTGTAGCTGTCATCTTTCCTTTTGATCTTAGATCTTACGTTGGTTCCGCTAGTTTTGGTCGACACAAACCAACTTTCTTTTATTTTTTTTGGGGGGGGGGGGGGTAATCAAAAGCAAAGGAAAAGTAAGAAGAAAATGAAAAAAGAAATAGGATTCAGTTTCTTCATTTATACAAGCAGAAAATCACATAGAGCAATTAATTCGTGCATTAACGATAACGTGTTTCCTAGAACTTGTGGGTGCCTCTCATTTCCAAAGGTAGGAATTGATCGCAAATATTTGACAGGCATTTAGATCCGAAGCAATTTTGTTTTCATTGATAATTTGGACCGATATAGGTGGGAACAAAGATTAAATCACTGTTTCATAGAACTGCATGGGCCTCGACAACTTGAACTTTTGGAAAGTTAAAAAAACTAGGGATAAAGGATAAAAGTGGGAAAGAGAGGCAAATCAAGCAACTCTAATAACCATTCCTTGAGTCGCTTCCCATTTCTTCTTCTTCTTCTGGATCCTCCTCTAGGTCTTCTTCAAACTCCTCCTCGTCATTGTTGAACTCCTCCTCCTCCTCCGGATCTTCTTCTAGGTGAATGATAGACTCTAGTTGGATATACTCCACTACCCGATCATTGTTCTCACCAGGTGCCAACATGTGATCAATGGATCTTGGGACCACTTGATAGTGCATTGAAGTGGTCACAAAGTAATGTGGCAGGATCTCATGATATGTTTGTAAAGCAACCACTGCATCCTCTAACCAGGCTATACCCTTTCTTCTTGGATGGGCCATCTCATCTTCCTCATTGATCCAGACACAATACTCAGGAGTGTACCATGAGTTTTGACTCATCGGTATTGTGACCAGTTCATTCCACTATTCTTGGAGCCTTCTTATCCTGGAAATTGGAATATGTCTGTTGTACTCATCCTTGTATAGCGTTGTCCTTGTCCACAGAGGCACATCTTGGATCATCTCGAATTGTCTCAGGACCCACAGGAGTGAGTATGGTTGAATACCTTCAAGTCTGATCAGCGCAATGAAGTATTTCTGAGGAGTCCTCAAGATTGATCTTCCACCTAACAATTATAGTTTCTAGTTGATCCATTCTCCACTCGGATTGGTCGGTGTTTCCCTCCACTCTTCTTGCCCGTTTAGGGAGACCCAATGTCTCATTCTTTCTTTGTGGATGTGGATCATGTTTTTAATTCCCACAAAGTAGTCGATGGTGGCCTCTCGCTGGAAAAAATGTTCAGGAGCCCAAATATTAGGCAACAAGTTACCACCTTTAAAGAAATCATACCCTCGTGCACATGCGGACAAAGACCTCAGCATCTCAGCTAACACCATTGGCACCAAAGTAGCATGAAGGTTACTACGGATGGTCGCCAAAACCAAAAATAATTAGTTGATATTGATCTGACCCCTTTTGTGCGGGAAGACCAATAGTCTCAATAGTGCCATTGAGAAAGTGATAGGCCTAAGACTCTCCCACGTTGTTTGGTCACGTTGAAACTCTCCCGAATACCACTCGTAGCTTTCATGGTTCCTAAATTTGTTGAACAGCTGGACGAGGCTCACCCATCCGCTCTTAATAATTCTGAGACCCCTACTGTTGGCTAGTCCTAAAGCATCCAAGAAGTGGTAACCGGGCATAGTAACTGGCAATATCAGCTTTCTTCCGCTAAACGGAAGTTTCATGAAACTTGTGACTTCCTGCAATGTCGATACTAACTCATAGTTGGCAAATTTAAAAACCACCTTAGCCGTATCCCAAAGTTCTATCAACAGGCTAGTGAGCACTTTGTCTGCTTGGATGTTTAGCAAGCGGTTAGTGCCTCCAGGTGCATTGGAACCTCATCTCCGTGTTCCCGGTGAATATTCTTCCACCACTAATTCAACCTATGTGGTACTCCCATTACCATATTAATCTTAGGGATGTTCCAGTTGATTTTCTTTTTTTGAGGTGGGTAAATGAAAGATGTTTGGTAAGTGTTTGCTTTAGATCTTTAAGTGTCTTGTCGGGTTTGTTTGTCTTTACATAGAAGTCATGTCATTGGGTGCATGACCCATTGACATTGGGGTGGCGTTCCTAATTATATGTTGATGCCAAGGACCGAGTCACCAAAGGTGTATGCAGTATCCCCTATTTTATTAGAGTAGAGTGTTTCGTACTTTTGAGTTGGACTAAAAGCTGCGAGAAGTTATGTCAGTTGACCTGACAAAGTCATTCTTTAAAACTAGAGAGTTTTGAAAAGAAGGTTCGGAGAGGTGTGAAAGAAAAATCTCGCGTGCCATTGTGTGTGATAGTGTACGGCCAATATTCTATAGGAAGAACTATGATGAAAGTGTATATAAAGCAATAACAGACAAGAGTGTAGAAGCAATAAGCATGATAATAAGCATAAAGAGTAAATAAAGATGGTAAGCACGTAATTGTAATTTTATCTACAATTGAAGAATTGTTCAAATAAATATAGATGCCAAATTAATCTAAATGTGTGAAATCCCCAACGGAATTTCCATGTTGTTGCATCATATTTACACTAGTCAAAACAAGATTCAACTTATGGTTTCTCTGTTGTTGATAGAAAGAGATTCGCCACCTAATATTTAAAGATAAAATAGGGTACCTATTTAATTAATAAGTCATATTCTTTATTAGTCTGCTAACCGGTGAGATAATGGGTAAGAGTTCTTGTTCTTCTAAGGGGAAGGTGTTAGACACCTCTTAAAATCTACCTGAGGTAGTTCCGTAAGACTTAGACTAGATTTAAAGAATTAGTTGTTTGCACTATGCTTATTTAGTGTTAATGAATACGGCTTACTGTATATCTAAGTGAAAGTATGATGATAATAAAAGGGATGTGAGACTTTTAAAAGAATGTGGATTAATAAAGGAGTCTGGAAAAATATGTTGGTGGATATAATTGAAAGAGTTTTTGAAATATGTATATGAATGGTTTATATTTATAAAGCATGTGAAAATGGGTTAAGTTATAAAACACTTATTTTTTAGAGAATGGATCTTCATGCAAATCTAAGAGATGTTGGTAAGAAAGTGAGCCTAAGATATACCTTGGTTTCTGAAATCTTAAATATTAGACTTGAGGAATCGTTTTGAAATTTTTGTTGGGTAGCAGCACTTTGGTTCTTAAAGATTTGATTTTATTTTAGAAGTCCAGCCTTGCAATTCGATTTTTATTTTGAAAAAACAGAAAGGGGTTGTCGTCTTTGCTAAGTTATTTCAGCTTCCAAAAACTCTTCATGAAAGGATTAGTAAAACATAACAGATTAGTGAGAAGTACATGATTAGCAATTGGAAAGTTGATTACTACCTAATATTTCTTTTAACCGTATGCCTTTTAAGGATTGTTTAAGTTGTCTATGTAATTCAAAATATAAAGTAAAATATTAAATCAAATATGATGAGAGTAGCGTCATATACATGTAAAAGAATGTAAATGATGAAATATAATGAAATAGAAAAGGGGTAAGGAGTGAATCTGGTTGTGGTTTGAAAGAGGTAGGCCCAGCAATCAGCAGGGACGGACAACAATGAACTCCAGGATTTAAGATGTACTGGTACGAGGTTTGGCCCTGAGTTCCTTAAGAACTCGGCAGGCCCAATGGTTGCACATGTTAAAAAAAAGGAAACAGAGAAAGTCATTAGAAATAATATTCTATACGTACAATAAAGCATGGAATGTATAAGTAAGTGACTTAAATAAAATATAATAACTAATAGTAATTAAATAATATTAAAGGTTATACTAATGTGGGGGTTACATATGGTAAAGTGATTTTGTAACGACCCGACTAGTCGTTTTGCGTTATCGGACACTGTTCCCCTAAATGAAACTTCCCATAGAGGCTTTTTATGATTTATGACTTGCGGGGACTGGTGGTCCGGAATTCGGAGGTGTTTAGAGTGCTATAGGAACAATTGGTTCCTTAAGGTTGGCCTTTAAGGCCAAGTTTGACTTCGGTCAATATTTTGGGTAAACGACCTCGGAATCGAGTTTTGTCAGTTTCGGTAGTTTTGTGTGATGATTTTGGACATGGGCGTATGTTCGGAATGAGTTTCTAATGACCCGGGGGCATTTCGGCGCCCAATATTGAAATAAGAAGTTCCTTAAGTTCCTATTTAGTTTGGGACATGTTTTTGTGTTATCGAGGTCCGAAAGGAATTCCGAGACTGGAAATAGTTCCGTTATGTTAATTATGACTTTCCTGCAAAATTTGGTGTCATTCCGAGTTGTATAGGTCAGTTCGGCGCGTTGTTAGCGAAGTCTAGAAAACTTAAAGTTCCTAAGTTTGGTTCTTGGGGATTTGAGGTGTGGTTTTGAGTTTTAGCGTTGTTTTGGGTGTTTCGAAGGCTCGAGTGAGTCCGTATTATGATTTGGGACTTGTGGGTATATTTAGACGAGGGCTCGGGTGGGCCTAAGTGCCTCCCAGACACCACACGAGGCCAAAAACTAGCTGAACACAGCTGTTGGTGCGCCTGTTCTGGTGTAACCGCAGGTGCGATTGCCCAGTCGCAGGTGCGGGACCGCTCCTGCGGTCCCAGCCTCACAGGTGCGACCCCAGGTGGTCTGGCCAAATCACGCAGGTGCGGACAAAGTTTCGCAAGTGCAGGCCCAGGCTCCCCAGTCCATTTCCGCAGGTGCGAACCTTTGCTCGCAGGTGCGGTCCTCGAGCTGCAAGTGCAAAAACACTGTCCAGACAGTGTGTTTTTTCACACGGGTCTTAACACATTTTTCTCATTTCTTCTTCTTCCTTGGGTCGATTTCCACCATTCCTGAGGGGCTAACGACCTGGTCATCTAAGGTAAGTAAAGTCTACTCTAATATTAGCTTCATGCATGGATTTCTAGCTTAATTAACTACCTAAATTAGTGAAAAAACAAGCATTGGGTAGTAACCTAAAGCTTGCGATAATTTGAGAGTTTACCCATGAATTTTCTATGAAATCAAGTAAGAATCGTATATTAATGATCCTTAGGCTTTGGGTGAGTGTTACCTTCGAGAATTATTGGAATCCGAGCGTGCGGGCCCGGGGTTGGATTTTGGGAATTCTTCAAGAATGTTAAATTAATGAATTAATAGGATAATTTCCCTACTTTGAGCATGCATTGATGTCATTGTACCGTATTTGGCTAGTTGCGACTCCTCGGGTGTAGAGTTCGGAGATTCGGGCGCATCTTGGTCCGAGGGGTAGATTCGACACGAGGTGAGTCTCCTTTCTAACCTTGTAAGAGGAAATTGTCCCCATAGGTGTTATATATGCTGTGTGTAATTGTTTTGGGGGCTACGTGCGTACAACGTGATGAGAGTCCGTACGTAGCGACTATTATATCATGTCGGGTCATTTTAGGACTCACGAGCATGCCATTACGTGCCTTATGTGTATCTTTAGCCAAACTTTGAGTTGTTTATCATCTTTGAACTAGTATGCTCATTACCTTTGAACTAGTATGAAAATGGTAGAGAGTTGCCTCTGAATTTCCAGTGAATTAATCTTTGTTGCAAGTATAGCCTCTACTAATCTTATTGATAAATTTGATATATATATATATATATATATATATATATATATATATATATATATATATATATATATATATATATATATATATATATATATATATATATATAAGAGTCAGCACTTGAGTCGCAGGTATGATTCGTGATTGAGGGGAGCTTTATGTTAATTATATATATGAGTCAGCACTCGACTCGCATGTATGATTCGCGATCGAGGGGAGCATTATGCTAATTATATATAAGAGTCAGCACTCGAGTCGCAGGTATGATTCGCGATTGAGGGGAGCTTTATGTTAATTATATATATGAGTCAGCACTCGGGTCGCAGGTATGATTCGCGATTGAGGGGAGCTTTATGTTAATTATATATATGAGTCAGCACTCGGGTCGCAGGTATGATTCGCGATCGAGAGGAGAATTATTGTAATTATATATAAGAGTCATCACTCGAGTCGCAGGTATGATTCGCGATCGAGGGGAGCTTTATGGTAATTGTATATAAATATGTCAGCACCTGAGTTGCAGGTATGATTCGCGAGCGGGGGAAGCTTTACGTCCATTCAGTGTCTAGATATTTCCTTATGACTCCAGCCAGTTGTCCTACCCTTGTGTGCGCTTGGACTTTTGGGTACTTTTTTCCATTGATAATGACTTGACATATATGGGGGAAAAAGGAAAGTGTACATTGTTGCTTATTTTTAGTAGTTACCTGGTTTTTCTGTATTTGATAGATATTTGCTGCTTACTGTCTCACATGTCTACTGCATTCCGTATATCCTGTTTCACATTATTACTGTTGGACCTTAATGAGTGTCATGTTGACCTCTCGTCACTACGTCTTCGAGGTTATACGGGATACTCACTGGGTACATATATATTTATGTACTCATGCTGCACTTCTGTACTTAATTATACAGGTTCTGAGGCTGGTGTTTCTAGTTATCCGACCGGAGCTTGACTTATCTTCTGGACCGGACTCCACGGTGAGTTTCACCCCTGACGTTCCTCAGCTGTGCTATGGAATTATCTTTTTGTTTATTTCTGTCTATTCCTCTCAGACCGCAGTACAGTTTTGTATCATCTTTTGTATATTCTACTAGTTTTCCTGTTGACTTGTGACACTAGTTCCTGGCACGCACATAGTAGATTCTTATTTTGGGACTGTATATATATTGGATCACGATCATTTTGGCTGTATGTATTTAAATTGGTAAATGTTTCCGCTTTTATTTAAATGAGCTAAGTTTAAAATTTTGGGAAATATGTGGGGTTGGTATGTTAATAAGGAAAATGTCACTAGTAAACAACTGTTGGCTTGCCTGACTCCGGTGTTGGGCGCCATCACGACCCGTGTGGGATTTTTGGCTCGTGACAACATGGTATTAGAGCACTAGGTTTATGTAAGTCTCACGAGTCACGGGCAAACTCAGTAGAGTCTTGCAGATCGGTACAGAGACGTCTGTACTTATCTTCAGGAGGCTACATGGTGTTAGGAAACCTCTATTTGTTCTCATTCTTTCATGCAGTAGATGATTTACTAAATTCATTCTTCTATTCTCTCACAGATGGTGAGGACACGTGCATCTGATGTTCAAGACTCGGGAGGGGCCGCTACCCCCGCTGTCCGACACCGCGGCAGAGGCCGGGGGAGGGCACCGGCCTGTGGTAGGGGACGATGGCGTCCTAGAGCTATTCCGGTCCCGCCACCAGAGGACCCTATTATAGAGGAGAAGGATGAGGTGCCTCCAGCAGATCCTGCACCCGTAGACTTTATGACGGCGCCAAGCTTCCAGGCAGTTATGGGCCGTATGATGAGATTTATGGACACTATGTCCCAGTATGGTTTATTTCCAGTAGATCCTGGCACTTCTCAAGCGGGAGGGGGAGCCTAGACCACTACTTCCCAGGCCACAAGACCGACAGCAGCAGTACATCACACCCCGGTTACAGTGCCCATGGGTCGTACCCAGCCTGTAGTAGTAGCCACTACTGGAAAATGAGGCTATTGTAAAAGCTAGTAAGCTGTTGCAACAGCCAGGTAAACCGTTGCTATAGGGTTATTGGGACGGTTTAGCAACAGTTACATACGCTGTCGTGCCAATAGGCTTATAGTAACGGTTCATGCTACGGTTATCAAAACCGTACCTTAATACGGTCTATTGCAACAGTTCTTCCTCTACCTGAAGCAACAATTATTTCTTTCCAGTTGCAACGATTAACAACCGTTACCATAGACTTTGTTACAACGGTTGACAACCGTTACCATATAATTTAATTCAACGGTAATGTAATATATGGCCACGTTTATTCTAATGGTTTTATTACGCTACGGTAACAGTTTTATTTCTTCTGCAACGGTTTACATCTGTTACCATAGAGGTTATTACAACGGTTAACAACTGTTACCCAATAATTTAATGCAACGGTTATGTAAGTTATGACAACGTTTATTCTAACTGTTTCATTATGCTACAATAATTGTTTTATTTCTTTTGCAACGGTTTTAACTACCTATTTGTATCCGTTTGTTGCACATATTGGAACGGTTTGTAAGACCTAATGGAACAGTGTGAAAGACCTGTGGAAACGGTTCTTTTAGACCTATTGGAACGGTTTGCAATACCTATTGGAACAGTTTGCAATACATATTGGAATGGTTGCAATACAGTCTCCATAAAACCAAAATATTTTAACCCAATCACATAAGTTTTACATTTGAACACTTCAAGAGTTAGAGTAAGTTTCAAATGTTGATAACAAAAGATTCCTGACAACAATTCAAATGTTGATAGCAAAAGATTCCTATAACATAGACAACAATTCAAAGTTCTTAAGTAAGGTCTAGATCTTCAGAATCTCCATCTTCCATTTCTTCAACTGCTCCACCTACAAAAGAGGATAAATAAAGTCATTATCCTTCAAAGTATCATAAAAATTTAGCAACAAATTCTTAGTATCAATCAAACTACATTCTCTCTTTGTCTCTCTGGTTAGACTATGAAAAAGACATTACTCACGAGTAACTTTTCATATTTAACTAGGTATATTAGAAAAGGGCAATTAACACTTTCTTCTTTTTTTTCTTCCCTTTTTGCCCTTGCCAATTCATGTCCCTAATGAATTGGGAGAGTAAATATAATAAACTAATAGGAAAATGAACATTGGAAATTCCAATTCCTAGTTTCCAGTCATGAAATTGGCTTTTTGCTAGCTTTGATTCATATGCATTACATTTATTTGCTAACTTTCCTACTACTGGGGATAAAATTGCATATCCTTATCATGTGTTGAGATTTCATCGGGAATGGTCTAATGGAAAGTGGAATTCTTCCAATAAAAGGGAGGATGTTGACTTATAGCAAACAAAAAAAAAAAGATAGATGTACTGACCTTAATTATTAGTCGCAGTAGATAGACGATTAATTAGTTGCACAACAACTTGTTGTGCAGGGGAAGCTTCTCCAGGTGAACGAGCATTGAAACCTAGCATGCTGGGATCAACCCGTAAATCAGGATTCAGATGATTGAGTTTTGAAATGATGTTAACTGCAACTTGTAGTTCCATGGCATCTTCCTGTGCATTGAACTTTTCCTGCAATCTTTGTTGCATCATTTCTTCCATTACCTCCAATTTTTGTTGCATCACCTCATCAGTAGAACTTGAGAGTCCAAAATCTCCCACTTTTCTTTTTAAGAAAGTCTTGGTAACCCCACGTCCATACAATCTTAGGCGACCTGGATGCTCAGGTCCCATGACTGATGCAAATGCATCAACTGATTGACTGCCATCTTCACTTTCGTGTGTTGATTGTATTCTTTCCATTTCAGCCTACAATACCAAATTGAGTCATTATTAAATCAGAAAGTAGATGACATTAAGTCAACAACTAAGAACAGACAAATGATAACAACAAACTTTAAATTATAGCTCGTACAATTTTATTAAGAGTATGTGTATATGAGGCCTTGTAAACTCGATCAGGTTTTCTTTTTCTTGTAGCCACAAAGATGTCCTTGCTTGATAGAGGCTCAAAAATTTCTTTCTTTTTTTCCTGATTATATAAAAAGTGGTATAAAGTTAATAAGTTCATATTTAAAATAATAATAATAAGAAAGAAAATATCAAACCTCGCATATTCGAGCAAAACTTCTTTTGCCAGCAGTGTGTGGATATTTCAACTTTTGGCGATTCTCGGTATTGGTTTGGGTAATTTTCTGCAAATTAGACAATGACTACAGAGTTAAGTGATTTCTAATTAAACATAAACCAGACATTCTCAACAAATCATGGGACAGTACTTAGTTTTACCTTGTAGGCATCAGAGCTACAATATTTAAGAACATCCCTAAATTGAGATTCAGGAACATCAACTGACCTTTTCTCCATTCAAAGCTCGTCATTCCCATAGGATTTATAAATGTCGTTATATAATTGATTCTTATACTTTCTCCAAGCATTTCCAATTGATTCAAAAACCCACTTTTTTGAAGCATCGGGAATATCATATTTTTCCTACAAAGTTGGTACAATTAGGTAAGTGTAAAAATTTGAAATATCTACACAGAATATTGCGAACTTCAAACCTTGATATATTTTCACATGTCTTCTTTTGTTTAAAGTTTCCTCCAATCAAACACATTAAGAGGACAAAAGGCCGCATTCCTTGCCAATGTGCCGAGGAAGCTACCCAGCTCTGCTACAACATCAGCAGTAGGACCTGTGGGTTGATTTCTCTTGTTTAGCACAATTAGCTTGCGCTATTTCCTACCATGAACACTTGGCATCATGTTTTTTCCTCTTTTTTTTTTCGGCAGAAGGACCTGCATTAATATTAAGTAAGAATAATCACCAAAAGTCAATATTGTTTGTTAATTTAAAGAAATGAATTTTATATGTTCTCGCCTTGTTCCTCAGATTGCTCGTTTGTTTCATGATCGAAAGAATCCTCAACTTGTTCATGTATAGTTTGTGCTGGAGGAGAAGCAGCAGGTTGCACTTGCTCATGTATATTTTGTGCTGGAGGAGAAGTAGAAGGCAAAGGTAGTTGCAACAATTGTTCTTGCACTTGAGCTCCTAATTGTGGAGGTTGTTTTTCAATTGAATTCAGCTGATGCTTATCATTTGGCCTTGTATCTTGAACAATTCTTTTTGTTTTCAACGATGAAACCTTTTGGTTCACCAACGATGCAAGTGATCCGGCTGCAATGCAATTTTAATCCTTTTTGTTTCTACTTGAGTGCCCTTCCCGACTCATGTCTATTCAAATTCCTATCAAATTGAAGTTACGTTAATGGAATTCTTTTTCCAATTTAAAATATACACTTGAAGAATAGTCAATATTTTGAAGATAAAGATGTAGTTGTCTATTATCATGTCACTGTTAAGCATTTATCAGCAATATCAAAATAAATGTAGAACAATTGATTATAGATTAATTGTATATAGATGTTCATCAAAGAAACAATATTGAGATGCTTAGCTAGTGACAACTCAGGAAACGTCTCAACTGACAGGTAGACCTGTCGAATAATATATCCAGAGCAGCCAAAGAGCTGCTGCAAGTATTTGACTAGTAGCATCAACATATGAATCTTGTATAGTATTGGATTAGAGTAGTGTAAACAGTTTTATTGATGAAATTCATGGGTCAACTGATTGTACAAAACTGGGCTGCAACTATATGTGGGCAGTTCTAAAATTCTTAACTGCAACAAAACTGGGCAATTCTGAAATTCTTAACACTGAGTTTGATCCCACCACAGTAAAATAGTTGCTGAGAATAGAAAATTCAGGTGGTTCTAGGATGTATACCTTACTGGAACAGCCAACAGAGACTTTACACCTTTCTTTCCTAGCTCAACAAGGACTTCGTCAGTGTATGGTTTCAACCACTGTACATGTCCAACTCGGCTCTGGAATGCCAAAAAAATGGTAGATTAAATTCAACACCAAACAGGAAGAAAAATCCCTCTGTCACATTGTAATGGACCTGGTTATAATGGATATCGTTCACAATATGTCATTTCAGATGACATGCAACTCACAAGAAGGCAAGGATCCAAGAATGTATGGCAGCTTGGTGAGAGGGGTAAAGAGGATCAACATATGAATCTAGCACCTAAAATATAGTAAAGAGCATCAACAGATGAATCTTGCTTAATTACATTTTCACCACCACTTTGAGCTGCAAACTGATAGATGAATTTTTCCAAGAAAAAGATGGTTTATTAGCAAACTGATCACTATGATTTACACGAACCCTATTCAACATATGATTCCTTAAAGTTAGTCACGTCACCAATTTCGGTAGATGCTTGAAGAAGCTTAATGAGAGATAGAGGAAGCATCAACAAATAGATCAAGACCTTATTAACGAAAATAGAAGTCCATACCTTGGCAGCACGATCAGTGGAGTAGGTCAACAAGAATCCTAGGAGCTACCTAACTAAATTTCCTGTATGCAAGTGTGAAATTTAATCTTTCTCAAAAAATTTGAGACCGGAAATGGATTATGGAGTCTAACGTAAATAACTACCATATATAGAAAGATAGAAAAAGTTGAATGTTGCTTTGGAGCAGTTTTTTCAATTGGAGAAATGCAAGATTAAAGTTTTTACTAAGACATATGATATGTGTTAAGGGAAATCAAAACACACAATGAAACAATTACGTAGATGGATGATAATCTATTTTATCTTTTGCATGAATAGTATAGTGGCATGAATCTGATCATTGGTTCTGCTTTTGGACCTCACAACATCCCATCAACCAAGCACACAGGACGTTCAACACAGCATCATGTCAACCACTCCAACACTTCCCAGAACAGCGGTATATGAAAATGATCCCACCAATACCAACAAGAAGGATATACAGGGAAAAACAACATGCAAAAACATGAGATGAAGCAAAGTACCAGCTTAAATGATTCTGGAAGTTGTTGTTGTTCACCTAGATAAGCCTATAATCTTGTTGCCGATGATGGTAAAGTCCCCTGGATGATTCTATCCACCTGAAAATGTAATTAATCAGACGATATACTCCAGTTATCGATACAACATAGAGTTAAGGTTAAAACTTAGAAACAATACGTGCAGCTTAAATTTGTAGCAAACATTAAAGGGGTAAAATATTTAAAGGGGTGAAATATTTAATGGCAATGGTTATGCATTCCAACAAGAAATATTATATAAAAAATAATTAAAATTATATAAACAAGAGTAATTCTAAAATAATGATAAAAAAATATTATTACTCACTCTAAACATAATATATTTAAAAGAATATAAGAAGTTTCTTCTTTAATCATATGATTCCATCCAATCCCAATCAGTATCATCAAACTCATTCTCCTCTTCCGATGTGTCTATAATTGTATCATTTGAATGTTGTGCATTAGATGGAATATCAATGACATCAACGGGTACATCGTTTCTTGAGCATCCAACGTCAACATCATCTAATCCGCTTAAGGAACCAATGTCATCATTAGGCTCCCTCCAAAATGCGTGTTCAATATTGGGGCAATCCTCTTCCTCTAAATCATATAAATCAACACGGACTTTATTCCTCGCATAATAAACATCTTTGTCAACAAGATCCTCCATATAAAAAACTTGATAAACTTGTGAAGCTAACACAAAAGGGTCATCTATACTACATAATTTCTTAAAGTACACACGGGTTAACCCATATTCATCTATTTCATTATGAAACCTGTCACATCTAAATAGTACAACACTAAAACATCCCCAATAATCAATCTCAATGATATCCTAAATAGCTCCATAATAGATAACCTCACCATTGATGGGATTTTGGTCCCTAGAGCTAGCAAAGCTATCGGTTCTTGCCGATAAAGTCACTCCACTATTTTGAGTCTTGTATCAGAGAATCCCGTTCTACGACATGAATCGGTATCCATTAATGAAATATGCAACATATCTTTTGGCGATCGCATTAGGCCCTTTAGCTAGCCATCTTACACAATCGGTCACTTCAATATTTTTCACTTTCTCAGCAAACCAACTGTTGAATTCCCGACTATGATTTCTCTCCCTTTCTCATGCATTTGATCTACTGCGATTACCAATTAAATTCTTATGTTCCCTGCAACATGAATATTCAAGATCAATCATATCATTAAAAAGTGAAGTATAGAATAAGTGTTATATAATTTATCTTACTCGATTAACTTTTCCACTTGTTCATCTCCAATATTAAACAGAGCAAATCGATGTGATTCATAACATAACTATGGCTCCATTTGAAAAGTATTTTTCTTCTTACTTCCAATTGGATGGCTTATAACAGGGAATATGGATGACAAATTTTGATGGCACTCATCATCTACAATTGGGTATATGTTGAATCTTTTCTTCACACTGTCATGTAGGTATCTTGAACAAAAAGTCAAACACTCTTCTGCCAAAAATCCTTTTGCTATCGATGCTTCTGGATAAGATCGAGTACGAAAAAATGCCTTGTATTTACATAGGTTCCTCTCAATGGGATACATCCAACGAAGATGAGCTGGACCCCCAAGCTTAATTTCATTCACCAAATGAATAGGTAAATGTGGCATTATATCGAAAAATGTTGGATGAAAAATCTTTTCAGGATCACAATTTATTTCAACAATTTCATAGTTCATTTTTTCAAGATCTCTTCGCCTTATGACTTTACTACATATGGCTCTAAAAAAATCACCCAACCTAATCAAGGCCAATGAAACACTCTTGGGCAATGTCTTTCTAACAGCAATCTGGAGCAAGTAATGCATTATAAAATGAGCATCATGACTCTTGTACCCTGATATTTTCATCTCCTTCACTTGCACGCGTTCTGAAATATTTGAAGCACAACCTTTTGGTAACTTGGAATTTTTTATGACGGTACAAAATAAACTTTTCTGTTTTGGTTCCATGTAGAAACAAGCTTTAGCCAAAATCACTGTTCCATCATCATCTTCTCTTGGTTGTAACTCCTTTCGTATCCCCATTTCTTGTAAGTCATAGCCAGCATTTACATAATCCTTTGACTTTTTTTCTATTTCCAATAAAGTCCCAAGCAAACTGTCACATATATTTTTCTCGATGTGCATCACATCAAGATTGTGCCTCAATTTGTTATGCGCCCAATATGGCAATTCAAAAAAGATAGATCTTTTTTTCCATGGACCCTTGTTATCCCGAGGTCTTTTCTTTTTTCCCTTTCTAAAAACATTGTTGAATTCAAGAAGCTCTTGAAACACTTCAACTCCCGACAAAGGAGTAGGTTCAGGTCTATGTTTCTCCTTACCATCAAATTACTTCTTATCTTTCCGCAAAGGATGATCATGAGGTAAAAATCTTCGATGGCCCATATAACACATCTTATGGTTGTGTTTGAGATATAAAGAGCATGTGTCATAATTACAAGTGGGGCATGCCAACCTCCCTTTGGTGCTCCATCCTGAAAGCATAGCTAATGCTGGAAAATCACTAACTGTCCACAACAACGCTACACGCATTTGAAATGTTTGCTTTGTCTCAACATCATATATTTATATCCCAATTTCCCATAGTTCCTTCAATTTTGCAATAAGTGGTTGTAAGTACACATCTATATCATTTCTTGGAGATGAAGGACCTGGTATGATCATTGACAACATGATATATTCTGGCTTCATGCAAATCCGTGGTGATAAATTGTAGTTCATTAACATGACGGGCCACGTGCTATGAGAAGTGCTCATGGTTCGAAATGGGTTGAAACCATCACTTGAAAGACTCAACCTAACATTAAGTGGATCTTTGGAGAAGTCGGTATGTAGAGAATCAAAATCCTTCCAAGCTTCTCCATCAACAGGATGCCTCAAATTCCCATCATTAGGTCGTTCATTAGCATGCCATCTCATTGCAATAGTTGTTTCAGAACATATGAATATTCTCTGGAGCCTAGGCTTCAAGGGAAAGTACTTTCAAACCTTTGTAGGAACTTTAGCACTTGCATTAGTCAAGGCACGTTTAGAACTTTTCCATCTAGAAGACCCACAAACAGAGCAATTATTGGCATTTGCATTGTCATTCCAAAATAGCATGCAATCATTAGGGAATGCATGTATTTTATCATAATGAAGACCCAAATCTTTTATCATATTTTTAGCCTTGTTGAAAGACTCTGGCAGCTTAGCAAAGGTAAATTCCTCTTTTAGCAATTCTAACAAGTCTGAAAAGGCTACATTACTCAACCCATGCAAAGACTTAAACAAGTACAACCGGATGGTGAAACTCAGTTTATTGAAGTTTTCACACCCTGGACATAATTTTTGTTTCCCTTCCTCTAATAATTTAAAAATCTCTTAGCATCTTCAGATAGAGCCTCTCTCATCCCTTCTTCTTATACCATCTCACCTTCTACATTTCTGAATGTATCATGAAGTAATCCATCAATATCATCATGGATGTTAGAAGCTTCATCATTATTTCTTTGACTAGGTGTAAGTATAGAGGAAAATCCTTCACCATGGAAAACTCATTCGGTGTAACCATCAACAAAGCCATTAATGACCAAGTGATCCTCGACCACATTTCTATAATGCCAATAGCAAATAATGCACTTTTTGCAAGGGCATAATATTTCATTTCCTTGGGAAGCTCGTTCAAATGCCTTATCAAGGAAATCATTCACTCCCCGGATATACTCATCCGTCCATCTTAAAATATTCATCCAACTTTTATCTACTTTATCCATGAGAATCCTATATGACAAAAGTAAATCAAGAATTAACTCAATAAACCAAGGTACATACTAATTTGACTTTGACCAAAGCTTAAAGGGGATGAACTCAAGGAATTATAAATAGTAAAGCAATTCTTTTCATTGAGAAAGAGCTATAAAGTCATTAGAGAAGAGATTTGTTCTTCGTATCAACGAAAGTTCAAAATAAACCACAAAAGGTGTTCACATGGAATATTTTCTAAGTACAACAACCACAACAATAACATACCCAATATTATCCCAGACCGCGGGGTCTGGAGAGATTTTCTCTGATCAAATATCTTAAGCAAAATACATATCCATAAATTTAGCAAGCCTATACAAATAAAATCTTGTCGCCATAAGCCGATACACTAGAAAGAAAAGGGAACTAAACAAGAAATAGAAATGAATAAAGAAAATACAATATGTACATTTGTTTTGAATGAAGTTCTTCCGAGAAGAGTTAGACTGAAGAGAAAAAGTCCTAACTCATTTTTTCTTGACATGAGTTACATACAGATTTTTGCCACTAGCCTACTTTATATTGATAGAAAGTCTGTTGACTTCTTCCAGAGGCTGAAATGTAAATTCCCAAGAAAAATCGACTTCTCAAACACCTAGAACCAATTTAATATATTCTATAGCGATATTTGAACTAAGGGTACATCAACATATATACAAAACCAGCAATACACTTCCTTAACACAAAAAAAGAGGAATCTACTTACACAGAACCAATGACTTCAAGCCAACATCACAAAATATGGAATCATACTTTTCAAGTCGCATTTTAAATTATCAAGATGCTTGTGCTATAAAACACTCTTCTGTAATAATCATCTGAAGTAGCACTGCAAAGTAGTAACTTCTATAACTTTTTTTCCTTTACGTTTTATTTTGTTGCAATTTCCGTTACATTTTTTGTATACCTGTCAGTGGAACGTACGAATTAGCAATGAAGTTGGAGCCCCAGAAACTACACGGAATGCTTCCCTTTTCTAACATTTCCAGCTCATTTCGTTTCTAACCTTTCCTTTTTTATTCCACTCTAATTATATATACATTACTACTACCCCATATACAATATTTATACTATATTTATTAAAAGTTTTACCTATAATCAAAGGCAAAGTACAGTCAATACATAAAACTTACTAAATTTGTTTTTATCTGGTACCCTTTTGTCTTTTTTTGTTCTCTTCTGTAGTACTTGCCCATTTTTATGTCTTTACCATTTCCTAAAAGGTATCCCTTCAGTCAACATTTGTTATTTTAAGTTCAGAAAACCCATAAAGATTGGACCTTTCTGCTCTCAATGAAAGAGTAGTTGTTTGTGTGTATGTTCTTAAATCGGAATTACTTACCACATAGCTTCATAACGCACAAAAGAAAACTAATAAATATTCCACAAAAAATGCACCCAAAATCACAAAAATTAAATAAATTTACATGTATTCCTTAACCAAAACAACAGACCCCATGAAATCTACACATAAAATCAATACAGATCGATGAAGTTAAAAAAGAGGACCACAAATCCAGAAGAAATAGATAAATAAATAAGCAACTATAGAGAAGGAAAGTACCTGTTAGTTTCTTTGTTTCCTTGGAGTTTCAGACGCCAATAAATTCCATAAATTTTTCCTTCAAGCAGTGATATGGCAAAAAAGGTTTTTACCCAATTTCGTTATGGGTTTTCTTCGAGCAATAGGTGTTGGTTTAATAGGGAAAGAAGGTGGTCTTTACATGGTGCTTTCGTGGAAGTTTTATGGCTGAAAGATGGTGGGGATTTTTGTCAGAGATAGAGCTAGATCGGAGATGCCTCACAGGGGATTTAGGGGTTTGGGATTTTGGGGATATCGACACTATAAATTAGAGACTTTTATATTTTATTTTTCTAATTAATTAAATAAATAAAATATTTTGTTTGGCGGGTTTAATAAAATTTATGAGAGAACAAAAACCGTTCCGTTACCAGTTTTCCCAAAACTTATGTTCTAACGGTCCGGTTAAAAAAGTACTATAGGAACGGTTTACATTCAATGGTAACAGTTTTATATTAAAATTGTGTTGTTATCATCCACGCTCTACTGGAACATTTATAACCGTGGCTATATAGGGTCTATAGTAACGGTTCTATAACCGTTACAAAAAACTGTTGCAATAGGCTCATTTTCTGGTAGTGAGCTCCGAAGCCCAGACCAGCTGCGGATGGAAATCAACAGAAGATGTTAGACAGATGGACTCAATTGCGCCCTCCAGTCTTCGTGGGTGAGGGAGGCGAGGATGCCCAGGACTTCATTGATAGGTGTAGGGATAAACTGCACAATATGGGGATCCTAGCGTCCCATGGAGTGGATTTCACTACATTCCAGTTAGAGGGCAGAGCTCGCAGGTGGTGGCAGTCTTATATTCTCAGCAGGCCAGCCGATTCTCCTACTATCACTTGGGAGCAGTTCACACAGATGTTCTTGGACATATATATTCCACCCTCTGAGAGGGAAGAGCTGCGGGGTCAGTTTAAGCAGTTAGAGTAGGGGCAGATGTCCGTGACAGATTATGAGGCCAGATTTTTAGAGTTGTCACGCCATGCTCTTATGATATTTCCCACTGATGCTGATAGATTTCTAAGGTTTGTAGCAGGGCTGCATCCATGTATTAGATCCACCATGGCTCTAGAGGTGGAGATGGGTACTCCTTATCAGTTCATAGTAGAGATTGCTCGCAGGGTCGAGGGTTATCGGATGAGGAGAAAGGAGTAGGGTCAGTAGGATAAGAGGGCTCAGGAGATTTCAAGGATTCCCCAGCTAGGAGCGGAGCTCGCTTTGGGGGTGTTCAGCCTAGCAGGCCTTCTTATTCAGCACCTCCGCCACCTCCCCGAGGTGTCCCAGTTAGGCCCCAGTTCAGTGCCATGCAAGAGCGCTCCTATCGTCCTCCAATTATTCAGAGTTCTCCTAGTGGTTACTCCAGTCGCAAGAGATCCTCTAGTTCCTATTTATGTGCTATGCCTGAGGGCTCACATCGCCCTCCGGCCATTCAGGATTCTTCTTCTTCAGGACAGCATGATATGTCACTTGTGAGATGTTACGAGTGCGGGGATCTGGGCCATGTGAAGAGGGCTTGTCCCCGATTTTGGGGCAAGGCAGTACAACGGGGTTATCAGCCTATGAGTTCAGCACCAGCAGTCCGGCCACCTAGAGGTGAAGGACAGGTGGGTAGGGGTCGTCCTAGGGGTGGAGGCCAGTCAAGGGGAGGTCTGGCAGCTCCTGTTCACTCCGGTGGGGCTCAGTCTTCAGGTGCTCCAGCCAAGTTTTATGGTATTCCAGCCAGATCAGATGCAGTGGCATCAGACGCGGTGATCACATGTATTATCTCAGTATGTGGTAGAGAGGCTTAAGTATTGTTTGATCCTGGATCCACTTATTGATATGTTTCAGCCCTATTTGCTCCTTTTCTGGATGTTTCTCGTGAGTCCTTGGGATCTCCTATATATGTGTCCACTCCTGTGGGCGATTATGTGGTGGTGAACCGGGTGTATCGGTCTTGTGTGATAACCTTTTGTGGGCTCGAGACCAGAGCTGACCTTTTATTGCTCGACATGGTTGATTTTGAGGTTATTCTAGGCATGGATTGACTTTCTCCTTATCATGCCGTGCTTGATTGACATGCCAAGACAATTACTTTAGCTATGCCCGAGTCACCTAGGCTGGAGTGGAAGGGTTCTTCAGTTAGTGCAGCTAGCCGGGTTATTTCATTCTTGAAGGCTCGACATAAGGTCGAGAAGGGTTGCGTAGCCTATTTTGATTATGTGCGGGATACCACCACCGAGTCTCTAACGATTGATTCAGTGCCAGTGGTTCGAGATTTTGCGAATGTATTTTCTTCGGATCCTTCGGGCATGCCTCCGAACCGTGATATTGATTTATGCATTGATTTAGCTCCAGACACCCATGCTATATCCATTCCTCTGTACCGTATGGCTCTGAAGGAGTTGAAGGATCAGCTTGAGGAGTTGTTAGCTAAGGGGTTCATCAGACCGAGTGTATCATCGTGGGGTGCTCCAGTTTTATTTGTGAAGAAGAAGGATGGGTCTATGCGGATGTGTATTGATTACCGCCAGTTGAATAAGGTTACCATCAAGAACAAGTACCCCTTGCCATGCATCGATGATTTGTTTGATCAGTTGTAGGGTGATCGTGTGTTTTCTAAGATTGATTTGCGATCGGGACATCATTAGTTGAGAATTCGGGCTCCAGATGTTCTGAAGACTGCTTTTCGTACGAGATATGGCCATTATGAGTTCCTAGTGATGTCCTTTGGCTTGACTAATGCCCCAACGACATTCATGGACTTGATGAATAGGGTGTTCAGGACGTATATTGATTCCTTCGTCATTGTCTTCATTAATGACATTTTAATTTACTCACGTAGCCTGGGGGAGCACGAGCAGCATTTGAGAGTTGTGCTCCAGACCTTGTGAGAACATAAGCTATATGCTAAGTTCTCCAAGTGTGAGTTTTGGTTGGATTTCGTGGAATTTTTGAGGCATGTGGTATCCAGAGAGGGTATCAAGGTTGATCCTCAAAAGATCGAGGCAGTTCAGAGTTAGTCGCGTCCTACTTCAGCTACAGAGATTATGAGCTTTTTAGGCCTAGCAGGCTATTATCGCCGATTTGTGGAGGGTTTCTCTTCTATTGCAGCTCCATTGATTAGATTGACTCAAAAGAATGCCCCGTTTCGATGGTCTGACGAGTGTGAGGTAAGCTTTTAGAAGCTCAAGACAGCATTGACCTCAACACCAGTTCTAGTATTGCCTTCCGTTTCTGGGCTTGGGGTGTGTATTGATGCAGTAGGGGAGAGTTATTGCTTATTCTTCACGCCAGCTGAAGGTTCATGAGAAGAATTACCATGTGCACGATTTGGAGTTGGCGGCGATTTTTCATGCTCTTAAGATTTGGAGGCACTACTTGTATAGAGTGTCCTGTGAGGTTTATACAGACCACCGTAGCTTGCAGAACTTTTTCAAGCAGAAGGATCTTAATTTGAGAGAGTGCAGATGGCTTGAGTTGTTGAAGGATTATGATATCACCATTCTTTATTACTCGGGTAAGGAAAATGTGGTAGCAGATGCTCTGAGCAGGAAAGCTGAGAGTATGGGTAGCTTGGCTTATATTGCAGCAGAGGAGAGACCTCTAGCCTTGGATATTCAATCCTTGGCCAATCGCCTAGTGATGTTAGACCTTTCAGAGCATCGTCGAGTTTTGGCACATGTGGTTGCTCAGTCTTCGTTATTGGGAGAGATTAAGGCTCGGCCGTTCTATGATCCATGCTTAACATAGCTTCGGGAGATAGTGGTTCAGGTTAGGGCCAAGGAAGTTACTATTGGCGAGGATGGTGTTCTGGAACTTCAGGGCCGCTTATGTGTTCCTAATGTTGATGGCCTGAGGGAGAGGATTCTAGAGGAGGCACACAGTTCTCGGTATTTTCTTCACCCTGGTGCTACGAAGATGTATCGTGATTTGAAGCAACATTACTGGTGGAGGCGAATGAAGAAGGACATTGTGGAGTATGTGACTAGGTGTCTTCATTGCCAGCAGGTTAATTATGAGCACCAGAGGCCAGGAGGCTTACTTCAGCGGATGCCCATTCCTGAGTGAAAGTGGGAGCGCGTCACTATGGACTTCGTGGTGGGGTTGCCTCGGACTTTGCGGAAGGTTGACGCGGTTTGTGTCATTATGGATAGATTGACCAAATTGGCGCATTTAATTCCAGTGGCTACTACTTATACTTCTGAGAGGTTAGCCCGGATCTACATTCGGGAGATAGTACGGTTGCATGGTGTGCCGGTGTCCATTATATCAGATCGAGGTCCTCAGTTCACCTTGCACTTCTGGAGAGCATTGCATAGTGAGATGGGCACCAAGATAGACCTCAGCACAACATTTCACCCTCAGACCGATGGTCAGTCGGAGCGTAGAGTTCAGATATTGGAGGACATGCTCAGGGCATGTGTGACTGATTTCGAAGGTCAGTGGGACCAGTTATTGCCTTTGGCCGAGTTTGCATACAATAATAGTTACTAGTCTAGCATTGAGATGGCACCATTTGAGGCTTTGTCTGGTCGGCGATGCCGTTCTCCTATCGGGTGGTTTGAGCCTGGCAAGGCTAAGTTATATGGAACCGACCTGGTGAGGGATGCTTTGGAGAAAGTGAAGTTGATTCAAGAGAGGCTCCGTACAACACAGTACAGACAGAAGAGTTGTGCGGATCAGAGGGAGCGTGATGTATTAT
This sequence comes from Nicotiana paniculata, assembly GCA_005239505.1. Lineage (NCBI taxonomy): Eukaryota > Viridiplantae > Streptophyta > Magnoliopsida > Solanales > Solanaceae > Nicotiana > Nicotiana paniculata. The sequence continues at coordinate 66,251 of ML306139.1, forward strand.
TTATGGAGGGAGATAGGGTCCTATTGAAAGTCTCGCCTATGAAGGGTATTATGAGGTTTGGGAAGAAGGGCAAGTTGAGCCCGAGGTTTATAGGTCCATTCGAGGTGTTGAGGCGAGTTGGGAGGTTTCTTATGAGCAAGCCATGCCTCCCAGTTTATCGGGAGTTCACCCAATTTTTCATGTATCCATGCTCCGGAGGTACCACACCGACTTCTCTCATGTGGTTGATTTCAGCACTATTCAGTTGGATGAGAGGTTGGGCTACCAGGAGGAGCCAGTTGCTATTATTGACAGGCAGGATTTTCAGTTGAGGTCCAAGAGTGTTTCTGCCGTGAAAGTCTAGTGGAAGGGCCATCCAGTTGAGGAGGCGACCTGGGAGTCCGAGGAAGACATGCAGAGCATATATCCTCATTTATTCAGCATTTTAGGTGTGATTCTAGACCCGTTCGAGAACGAACGTTTGTTTAATAGGTGAAGAACGTAACAACCCCACCGGTCGTTTTGCGTTATTTGACCCCGTTCCCCTAAATTAAACTTCACATAGTGGCTTTTTATGATTTATGACTTGCGGGGACTGGTGCTCCGGGATTCCGAGGTGTTTAGAGTGCTATAGGAACAATTGGTTCCTTAAGGTTGGCCTTTAAGGCCAAGTTTGACTTCGGTCAACATTTTGGGTAAACAACCTCAGAATCGAGTTTCGTCGTTTCCGGTAGCTTCGTGTGACGATTTTGGACCTGGGCGTATGTTCGAAATGCGTTTCTGATGACCCGGGGGCATTTCGGCGCCCAATATTGAAATAAGAAGTTCCTTAAGTTCCTATTTTGGTTTGGGACGTGTATTTGTGTTATCGAGGTCCGAACGGAATTCCGAGATCGGGAATAGTTCCGTTATGTTAATTATGACTTGCCTGCAAAATTTGGTGTCATTCGGAGTTGTATAGGTTGGTTCGGCGCATTGTTAGCGAAGTCTAGAAAACTTAAAGTTACTAAGTTTGGTTCTTAGGGTTTTGAGGTGTGATTTTGAGTTTTAGCATTGTTTTGGGTGTTCCGAAGGCTCGAGTAAGTCCGTATTATGATTTGGGACTTGTTGGTATATTTGGACGGGGGCTCGGGTGACCCCAGATGCCTCTCCGACACCACACGAGGCCAAAAACCAGCTAAACACAGCTGCTGGTGCGTCTGTTCTGGTGTGACCGCAGGTGCAGTTGCCCAGTCGCAGGTGTGGGACCGCTCCTGCAGTCCCAGCCTCGCAGGTGTGACCCCTAGTGGTCAGGCCAATTCACGCAAGTGCGGAAAAAGTTCCGCAGGTGCGGTCTCCGCTCCGCAGGTGCGGGCCCAGGCTCCCCAGTCCATTTCCGCAGGTGCGAGCCTTTACTCGCAGGTGCGAGACCGCAGGTGCGGTGCTCGAGCCGCAAGTGCAAAAACACTGTCCCAACAGTGTGTTTTTATACACGGGTCTTAACACATTTTTCTCATTTCTTCTTCTTCCTTGGGGAAATTTCCACCATTAGTGAAAAAATCAAGAATTGGGTAGTAACCTACAGCTTGCTATAATTTTAGAGTTTACTCGTGAATTTTCTATGAAATCAAGTAAGAATCGTATATTAATGATCCTTAGGCTTTGGGTGAGTGTTCCCTTCGAGAATTATTGGAATTCGAGCATGCGGGCCCGGGTTGGATTTTGGGAATTCTTCAAGAATGTTGAATTATTGAATAAATAGGATAATTTCCCTACTTTTAGCATGCATTGATGTCATTGTATCGTATTTGGCTAGTTGTGGGTCCTCGGGTGTAGAGTTTGGAGATTCGGGCGCATCCTTGGTCCAAGGGGTAGATTCGACACGAGGTGAGTCTCCTTTCTAACCTCGTGTGAGGGAATTGTCCCCATAGGTGTTATATATGTTGTGTGTAATTGTTTTGGGGGCTACGTGCGTACAACGTGACGAGAGTCGGAACGTAGCGAATATTATATCATGTCGAGTAGTTTTAGGACTCACGAGCATGCCATTACGTGCCTTATGTGTATCTTTATCCAAACTTTGAGTTGTTTATCATCTTTGAACCAGTATGCTCATTACCTTTGAACTAGTATGCAAATGGTAGAGAGTTGCCTCTGAATTTCTGGTGAATTAATCCTTGTTGTAAGTATAGCCTCTACTAAGCTTATTGATAAATCCAATATATATATATATATATATATATATATATATGTGTGTGTGTGTGTGTGTGTGTGTGTGTGTGTGTGTTAATTATATTTAATAGTCAGCACTCGAGTCGCAGGTATGATTCGCGACCGAGGGGAGCTTTATGTTAATTGTATATATGAGTCAACACTCGAGTCGCAGGTATGATTCGCGATCGAGAGGAGCTTTATGGTAATTATATATAAGAGTCAGCACTCGAGTCGCAGGTATGATTCGTGATCGAGGGGAGCTTTATGGTAATTGTATATAAATGTGTCAGTACCCGAGTGGCAGGTATGATTCGCGAGGGGGGGGGGGAGCTTTACGTCCATTCAGTGTCTAGATATTTCCTTATGACTCCGGTTGGTTGTCCTACCCTTGTGTGCACTTGGACTTTTGGGTACTGTTTTCCATTGATATTGACTTGACAGATATTTGGGGGAAAAAGGAAAGTGTACATTATTGCTTATTTTCAGTAGTTACCTGGTTTTTCGGTATTAGATAGATATCTGCTGCTTACTGTGTCACATGTCTACTGCATTTCGTATATCTTGTTTCACATTATTACTGTTGGACCTTAGTGAGTGTCATGTCGACCTCTCGTCACTACCTCTTCGAGGTTAGGCGGGATACTCACTGGGTACATATATATTGATGTACTCATGTTGCACTTCTGTATTTAATTGTACAGGTTCTGAGGCTGGTGTTTCTGGTTATATGACCGGAGCTTGACTTATCTTCTGGACCTGACTCCATGGTGAGCTGCACCCCTTGACGTTCCTCAGCTATGCTATGTAGTTATCTTTTTGTTTATTTCTGTCCATTCCTCTCAGACAACATACAATTTTGTATCATCTTTTGTATATTTTACTAGTTCTCCTGTTGACTTGTGACACTAGTTCCTGGCACGCACATAGTAGATTCTTATTTTGGGACTGTATATATATTGGATCACGATCATTTGGATGTATGTATTTAAATTGGTAAATGTTTCTGCTTTTATTTAAATGAGCTAAGTTTAAAACTTTGGGAAATATATGGGATTGGTATGTTAATAAGGAAAATCTCACTAGTAAACAATTGTTGGCTTGCCTGACTCCGGTGTTGGGCGCCATCACGACCCGTGTGGGATTTTTGGGTCGTGACAGATTTACATTGAAAATCTTTCATTGTAACTAAAAATAAACCCAAAATGAGTAATGAATATCAATGGATTATAGGCTAAGGGTAGAGTTTCACTCAAGGTCAAAGCCCCCTTTGAATCCCCTGACATTTTAAAGTTCCCAAGAGTCTTGAGGGCCTAGGAAATGCTTGTGCCAAAGAGAGCAGCCCAACCATAAGTTAAACTCTACTCCCAAATACCCCTAACCATTGATGAATCACTCTTCCCCACAAGTTTAAGTGCCAATAAGGAATTTTCAGTGTAAACGAATCACCATAGCAATACCATACCACAGAAGTGTATACCTTTCTCATGAGGACCAAAACAAATACCATAAGACTACAAGACAGATTATCAACATTATTATAACTATTTATTAAAACTGAATAGATTATAAACACATTAAACATGGTTTAAATAAATAGGTTTCAAACACATATTATCATGTTATTGTTATGAAATCAAACATTTGAGGTTAAGCATCTTGAGGATAGAGAGAATAGTTCTAGTTTGTAACAGCTTATAAACACATGTGCATTTGCATTAACAACACTCAATTACACTAATTAAAGGTTGATTAAGCCTTGCCCTTTAAGTATACACAGGTTAAAATGCTAATTGAGAATTTTGAAATTGTTAACAGAGTTGTAGACTAACAATTGCAACTAAATATCTAAGAGAATTAGGAGGGGGTAGGTTAACAATCACAACTGAAATCTTGAAGAGTGCAAAACCACATTACAGGTTCATTACTACAATTGATGCTTTCTAAAGATTGCTAGTACAGACATAGTTCAAATAACTTCAACGATAAAAATAGATCAATAACCGTAATCACAAGGGACGGGCTAACAACTTTAAATAGGACATTCAAAGAGTATTGACAGAAGTTCAAAAGCAGTAACCATAATCATAATTCCCATTGATACTACCACATATCAAACTACCATTAAGACATGATCACATATTTTATCTTAGAGCACTTCAAAGGAGATTAATACGATTTCAAACCATCGATCCTATTTAACTTTAATAATTAATGACATGTTCACTTCTTTTAGAGTTTAAACTTCAAACTAATTCCATTAAAATGAAGTAGGCATTTATATTCAAGCATTAATAACAAAGAGATTCTTTGGAGTTCACCATTTAAGTCTAGTATACATAAGAGAACTCGGTGAAATCTGAAACAAATGTTGGCATGTATATAGTCATGAAGATCAAACAGAGACACAACTAAACAAAGGGTCACAAACATACACAAAGGGAACTTATCAGAGATTATATCATAGAAGGATTACTAACAGTGTCAGCATGTGCATTTCAAGAGGAGGATGAAGATATAATCACCTTAAGGGAAGCATGCAAATTATGTCTGGGATTAGGTGTCAAGTACAAAGGAGTCTTAGCAGCGGTGTTCTAAATAAACAAATGTGATATAACAACTTAAGTACATTTGAGCAGCTTTTCATAATTTAGGTTCAACATAAAGCTATCTCAGAATCATACACAAATGTAGTATGAAGATCCAACTAACTAAAAATATGCCTACATAAATTGCCATGAGTTCAATCACGTAGTCAACAGAATCACAAAGATATATTAGAGATATTAGAATATATTAAAAGTGATAAGAGAATGCATCAATACTAGGATAACAATATGATTTTTAACACCTAACAGAATCATACTCTATTAGATTGAATAAGCCAACGTACAGTGGTAAAATAATGTTCAAGACAAATTAGTATAACAATCATTACAGTGTTAACATCACATAAGAGAGAGAGGTTTGGAACTAAATATTAAGAAATTCAAGAAGTTATTTTAGAGTTAACAATACACATGAATCAATATGTGCATATTAGCATTAAAATATTTTTAAAAGAAGTTCATAATGTAACGAACCAGTCGGTTATTTTTACTGTTGTAGCCCTATTCCCCCATTTACTTATTATTTTATGCTCAATTGTTGTTACATGACTTTCTGAGGTAGTTTCTTTGGTTCTGGGGATATTTCATAATGAATTGGGACAATTAGTCCCAAGGTTGAAAGCCTAAGTTGATAGAGTTGATCAGATGCTGACTTGCATGCAAATAGCTCTGGAATGGAGTTTTGAGGATTCTGATAGTCCCGTATGGTGATTTTGGACCTAGAAGTGTATACGGATATAGATTTGGAGGTTCGTAGGTGATTTCGGCTTGAAATGGAGAAAGTTAAAAAATTTGAAGTTTAGAGAGTTGCGAAGTTTGACCGAGAGTCGACTTTGTGGTTACTAGGCACATATTTGTTCAAAATTTGGGGTCAATAGGAGTTGATGTGATAGGTTTAGGCATCAATTGTAGAAGTTGAAATTCATTAGTTTTAATTAGGCTTGAATTGAAATATGATTCATGATTTTGATGTTGTTTGATGTGATTTGAGGCCTCAAATAAGTTTGTATCGTGTTTTGGGATGTGTTTGTATATTGGTTGAGGTCCCAGGGGCGTCAAGAGTCATTCGAAATGAAATCGGATTAGAATTTGGACTTAGGAAGATTTTTGTTACTGCTTATGTCTGGTGCCATCGCACTTGCGGAGGTTTGGTCGCAGGTACATGAGTGAAGTAGCAAAGAAGTGGTCGCAGGTGCGGTCTGGGAAGAGTTGGCCAGTGGTCGTAGGTGCGAGGGATATTTCGCATCTGCGGGATAGGCTCAGCAGATACGGAGATCGGTAAGTGAGGGTGGCTTTGTAGAAGCGAATGTTTGAGCACAGAAGCGTTTCCGCAGATGCAGATCTTGGACTACAGGTGCGGATCTTTGTGGACTTAAGTGAAATTCGCAAAAATGGAGTTTTAAACACAAAAGCGATTCAGCAGATGCGAATTTTGGGCCACAGAAGCAAAAGCGATTCCGCAGTGTTTAAAATTAAAGGGTTGCGAGATTTTAATCATTTTGGACTTTGCAAGCTCGGTTGGATTTGATATTTGAGAGGGGTTTCGCGTGATTTCTTAAGGTATGCCACTTTTGTCATTTTTATTCAATAATATTGATTACCCATTGAATTTCCCACCTAGTTTATGTATTTTTACGGTGGAATTTTGGGAGTTTTGGGATAGGGATTGGAGAGTAAGATTTGGGGATTTGAGTGACGATTAGGTGTCGCAATTTGGTAAATGTGGTATGGTTGAACTCATGGTTGAATGGTATTCGAGTTTGTAACTTTTTCAGATTTCGAGATATGGGCCCAAGGTTGATGTTTTTGAGTTGACTTTTGATTAGAAACTTAGAATTTTCATATGGAATTGATTACTATAGCTTGAGTTAATTGTATCAAATTATTTGTGGCTAGATTCGAGGCGTTCATAGGCCGATTCGCAAGGCAAGGGATTATTGGAGTAGAGATTTGCACGGTTTTAGGTAAGTAACATTTTTAATCTTGGTTCTGAGGGTATGAATCCCCGAATATACATGTTATATGATCGGTGTTGGGCCCGAGAGACTGGAGAGATTGATGAGTGAGTGAGGCCGAGGGCCTGTTTGTGAATGATATTGATGGGATCGGGTTGCACGCCGCAGCGAGTACTATTGACTCATGATAGGATCGAGCTTCACGTTGTAGCAGGTATAATTTATTCATGATGGGATTGGGTTGCACGTTGCAGTAGGTTTTATTAGCACTAGGGAAGGATCTGCCCCTCCAGAGTCTGGCATACCATAAGTGAGCGCAAGTTCTATTGACTCATGATAAGATCGGGTTGCACGCCGCAACGGGCACAGTACAGTCTTGAGTGTGTGAGTGCATGGGCTTTCATATGTTTCATCACATACAATATGCATATTGACATATACATATAGAGATGTCATATCCTCATATCAGTAAAACTTGGCACATTTTTCCCGTATTGAGCTTAATTGTTATACATGAAAGCATGTCTACATTTCCTATACTGTGTACGAGCAAATTATGAGTTTTCTGTGAGATATTATTGTCTTATTTCTAGTCATTTTTATACTGTAAATGTCACGACCCGGTTCGTCGTTACGTAGAACCTGCATTATAATTATTGTTATTGACTTGTCATAGGTTGGTTATTATGTTATTGATGTGTTAGACTTGATCGGCTTGAAATCGAATGGTTGTAGTGAGAGTTCAGTCATTGAGCCTTTAAGAACAACCTTAAAATGGGAAAAAAGTCAACTGAGAGTTGACTTATTGGTAAACGACCTCGGAATGCGGATTTTATTGCTCGAATACTTCGTTAGGTGATTTGGGACTTAGGAGTGTGTTCAGAATAGTTTTGTGATGTCCGATGTAGAAATAGGCTTGAATTGGCGAAAGTTAGTTCTTGGTGATTTCTGGTCGGCAGTGGAAAATAGGCTATCGGGGTCGGAATGGAATCCCGACAGTTGGAACAGGTTCGTAATGTCATTTTGGATATGTGTGCAAAATTTCAGGTAAATCAGAGTTATTTTGGATAGTTTCGGCATCACTGGTGGATTTTAGACATATCAAAGTTCTTAGGCTTGAATCCGATGTAAATTTGGTGTTTTGATGTTAGTTTTGGTTTTTTGAGAGTGCAACTAAGTTTGAATGATGTTATGGGATATGTTGGTAAGTTTGGTTGGGGTCCCGAGGGGATTGGGATTGATTTCGGATGGTTAACGGGCATTTTTGGACTTAGAGAATTGCTGGTTTTCTAGTTTTTGTGCAGGAGGGATCTGTGCATCGCGATTGCATGGCAAAGGTTGCGATCGCGTAGAACACTCTGAGGGCCAAGAATAATTGTGCATCGCGATCGCGTGAATCGGGGTGCAATCGTGTAGGTTTGGAAGAAGGTGAAGTGCGATCGCGTGGGCTAGGTCGCGATCGCGTAGGGTCATGACAGGCGCGTGGGGGTGAGGTCAATTGGTCTTCGCGATCGCGTGCATCTGGTTGCGATCGCGTGGGGTTGAGCTGCTGTGAAGCGCGGTCACGTGGCTTATGCCGCGATCACAATAAGTAAAGTGGGGGCCAGGGAATTTTGTTCTTCGCGATCGCGTGAAGACTTCCGCGATCGCAGTGAAGAAATCATTGGGCAGTATATAATTAAATCCTCCGCGACTTAAACCTTTTTTACACCATTGTTTTACGGACATAGAGCTTTGGGGGCGAATTTTGAAGAGGGAAATCAGTGTTCTTCATAGAGGTAAGTGTTTTGATCATTAAAACTCGTTTATGGGTGATCATAGAACATAATCTCACTATTAATTCATGAAAATTAGTAGAATAAGGTGGGTTTAGGGCTTGAGATTTTGCGACCTTTAGGGATTGATTTGAGGGGTCAAACGAACTCCGATTTTAGCATTCTTTATATGTACGGACTCGTGAGATGATGAAGAACAGTTTTGTATAAAAATTTCTGAGTTTTGGAATGCGGCCCTGAGGGCCAGGTTTTGACCAATTTCGGGTTTTTGAGCTAAATTTGATATTTTTCGATTGGAATTTATTCCTTAAACTTAAATTGATGATAAAAAATCTGAACTTGGTACATTTGGAGCCTTCGGAAGTTGATACGAGAGGAAAGCGTGTGTTGCGAAATAGTTTCGGGGCAAGTTTTGAGGTAAGTAATGTCTTTAAATTATGTCTTGAGAGTATGAAACCCCGGACTATGCACCCTTTCACGAGTTTTGAAATGCAACGGTTGAAACTTTGGAAACATCTTTCCTATTTAGGCGACTATTGAGTTGCTAAACCGACTTTTAAGCCTATGCTTAACTAGTATTATTTTATTATGATATGAATTGGGCTATAAGCCATGTTTGGGGCCTAGTGCCGATCTGTTTACCCCTTAGGGGTTGTGTTTACTATATTTTCCTCACTGATATGCTATGATTTTACACTCAGTCTTTTCCTAATAAATTGTTTTGACACTCAGAGTATTTTGATACTATTTATTCAAAAATGAAACATTGTTTTGGGTCGAGAACCCGGTATGTTTATGGCCTAAAGGCAAATTGAGAGTGTCTGACTGAGTGAGGCTTTCACGCCTATATTGTGAGGAGGCTTTCAGGCCTTATGAGAGAGGTGAGGAGGCTTTCAGGTCTCAGGAGAGTGGTGAGAAGGCTTTCAGGTTTTATGTTGTTATTGCGCTTGGGCTGTAGGAGCCCCTCCGGAATCTGTACATACCCCCAGTGAGCGCCGGTACCGATTGAGTGATGATTACCCGTGGGGCTGATACTGAGTGATGATCGGTACTGAGCGATGATTGATACTGAGTGATTGAGAGAATGCCTGAGGGGCAACTGTTACAAGAAATGATTTTGGCCCGAGGGATAAATTTATGATGATTTTACTAAGTTTTCAAACTATGATTTACTTCGTTTTCAAACTGATTTTTACTGAGAGTTTTACTGAGGTATACGGATATTACACTTGCTTCAAAGTATTTCTGGAAACTGATTTCGAACTTATTATTTGATGAATACTACATGGTGACTTGGTATTTTACTGGTTTGTGAAATTGTGTATCTGTATTGGGTGTTTATAATTCTCAAACTGTGATTTATTTTCATTACTACTTAGTTGGCGTACTCATAAAGACTCCATGTGCCCCTGTGCACAAATTCAGGTGACGATCTGGAGCAGTAGCTGTCAATTGCTTGTAGTTGTAGATTTCACGGGATTTCGAGGTAGCTGTCCAGCGTCCACAGATTCTCCACTTCCCTTCCTTATTATGTTTTTATCATTTGATTCAGAGACATATATTATAGTTTTAGTAGATCCAGATTTATCTATTCTTAGATGCTCATGACTATTGACTGTAGTCTTGGGAGGTTTTGTTTAGAGTTGTTAAAATACTATTAGGACAAAGACTTAAATACATTATTTCTATGCTATGGTTGCTGCTTATTATATAATTGTGAACTTTCATAATTGAACAAATGCGTATTAAGGTGATGGTCAGCTAGCCTAGTTCCATGATAGGCGCCATCACGGCCTGTTAGGACTTGGGGTCGTGACAAGTTGGTATCAGAACTCTAGGTTACATAGGACTCAACAGTCATGAGCAGGTTCAGTAGAGTCTTGCGGATCGGTACGGAGATGTCTGTACTTATCTTCGAAAGGCTGCAGAACTTTTAGGAAACATCTATATCTTTTTGAACTCTTTCGTGCCAATCTATTGATTCTTGAAATCTAAACTTATGTTGTTTCATTCTCTCACAGATGATAAGGAAATGCAATACCGATCAGGGTGACTAGGCACCAGCAAGACCCACAAGGGGTCGGAGCCGTGGTAGAGCTGGGGGACCTTCCCGTGCAGCAGCCGGGACTGTGCCACAGGATCCCCCTATTATTCAGGATCAGGTTCCCGCCGACGTTGCTCCAGCGGGACAGGCTCAGGCACCTGTTGTGCCTATTGTTATTCCGGGTCTTCAGGAGACCCTGGCTCAGATATTGAGGGTGTGTTCCGGTTTAGCTCACGCAGTGGCTATGACCACTACTGCCAATGCAGCTCATGCCGGGGAAGACAACCAGACTCCAACTTCCCGGGCACCTGAGCCAGTTGTACAAGGTATTCAGGCCCCAGGAGCAGCCCCAGACAAGCCAGTTGCTTCGGTTCAGGGTTATCTGGTCCATGCTATGCCTGAGGATGAGCAACGTAGGTTGGAGAGGTTCAGCAGACTTCAGCCTCCGACCTTCAACGGTACAGAGGGTGAGAATGCCCAAGGGTTTCTAGATAAGTGCTAGAGAATACTACGTATTGCAGGTATTTTGGAGACCAGTAGGGTCTCATTTGCTACATTTCAGTTTGCGGGAGCTTCTTTTACTTGGTGGGAATCATCGAGAGGCGTAGGCCGGTTGGTTCAGCACCTCTTACCTGGCAGCAGTTCTCCACGATCATTTTGGAGAAATATGTTCCTCAGTCCCACAGAGAGGAGCAGCACAGGAAGTTTGAGCAACTGCGTCAGGGAGAGTTATCAGTCAACCAGTATGAAATAAGGTATTCGGAGTTAGCTCGGCATGCTTCGGAGTAAGTCCCTACTGACAGGGAGCGTATTAGGAGATTTGTGGATGGTCTCTCATATCAACTTAGGATTTTGATAACCAGAAAGAGGGTGTCTAGAGCCACGTTTGAGAAGGTTGTTGATATAGCTCGGGACATTGAGTCGGTTCACAGGCAGGAGCGGGAGGAGAGAGAGGCTAGGAGGCCTCGGGGATTAGGTAATTTTAGTGGTGCTCCTCCCAGAGGGCAATTTCAGCCTAACAGAGGTCGTCCATTTAGGCCTCCGCAGCCAGCTCGCCCAGCTTATAGTGGTGTATCGTCGGGGCAGGGTCCTCGTAATTCTCATCAGGGACGTTCATCTTTTAGCGCCCTTACCGCTCAGAGCTCCGCTCGAGCATCATCTTATCAGGGTTCTTCCATGCGTGGTTTGTTTGGTAGTTATCAGCGTGGCAGAGGTTCCCGTTCATTTTCATCTCCAGCTCTAGGCAGTTGTTTTGAGTGAGGAGAGTTCGGGCATGTGTGGAGGCATTGTCCCCATCATCCTAGAAGTTCATCCCAGTAGAGGGTTCAACCCGCGACTTCAACCCCAGTCACTTCACCACCTACCCAGGTAGTTAGGGGTGGTGGTCAGACAGCTAGAGGCAGCACTAGAGGGGGAGGTCGAGGAGGTGGAGGCCAGGCACATATTTATTAATTTCCGGCTAGGCTTAATGCTATGGCCTCAGATGCGGTGATCACAGGTACTATTTCAGTTTGTCACACTGATGCTTTGGCTTTATTTGACCCTGGTTCCACGTACTCTTATGTCTCATCCTACTTTGCTCATTTCCTGAATATGCCTCATGAGTCTTTAGTTAGATATGTTCATGTTTCGACTCCGGTGGGTGATACTATTGTTGTGGACCGTGTGTATCGGTCGTGTCTTATATATATTGGGGGTCTGGAGACCCGAATGGACTTGATGTTACTGAGTATGATCGATTTTGATGTAATTCTGGGTATGGATTGGTTATCCCCATGTTATGATATTCTTGATTGTCACGCTAAGACCGTGACCCTAGCTATGCCCAGAGTTTCGAGAGTTGAGTGGAAAGGGTCTATAGAGCACGTTCCTAGCAGAGTGATTTATTTAAAGGCTCAGTATATGGTTGAGAAAGGGTGTGAGTCCTATTTTGCTTTTGTAAGGGATGTTAGTAGTGAGACTCCATCTGTTGATTCTGTTCCTGTAGTTCGTGATTTTCCAGACGTATTTCCTGCAGACCTGCCAGGCATTCCAACTGACAGGGATATATGATTTTGGTATTGACTTGGTGCCCGACACTCAGCCTATTTCTATTCCACCTTACCGTATGGCACCAGTAGAGTTGAAAGATTGAAGGAGCAGCTTCAGGAACTCTTAGAAAAGTGGTTCATCTTACCTAGTGTGTCGCCTTGGGGTGCGCCGGTGTTGTTTGTGAAAAAGAAGGATGGCTCCATGGGTATATGATTGATTATAGACGGTTGAATAAGGTTACGGTGAAGAACCGGTATCCTTTACCTCATATTGATGACTTATCTGATCAGCTTCAGGGAGCTAAGGTTCTCTCCAAGATTGACTTAAGGTCTGGGTATCATCAGTTGAAGATTCGGGATTCTGACACTCCGAAGACTTCTTTCAGGACCATATATGGTCATTATGAGTTTCTGGTTATGTCATTTAGGTTGACCAATACCCCAGCCGCGTTCATGCAATTGATGAACAGCGTGTTTCAGACTTACCTTGATTCGTTTTTCATTATGTTCATTGATGCCATCCTGGTTTATTCTCGTAGCCAGGAAGAGCATGCTCAGCACTTGAGGGTTGTGTTATAGAGATTGAGGGAGTAGAAGCTTTATGCAAAGCTCTCCAATCTGAAGAAGATTGAGGCGATGCAGAGTTGGCCCAGACCGTCCTCAGCTACAGAGATCCAGAGTTTCCTTGGTTTAGCGGGTTATTACAATTGTTTTGTAGAGGGATTCTCTTCTATTGCGTCACCTTTGAATAGATTGACCCAGAAGGGTGCTCCATTCAGATGGTTTGACGAGTGTGAGGACAGCTTTCAGAAGCTTAAGTCAGCATTGACCACATCTTCGATTTTGGTGTTGCCTACTGGTTCGGGTTCTTACACAGTCTATTATGATGCTTCTAGAGTTGGTTTGGGAGCGGTGTTGATGCAGGGCGGTAGGGTGATTGCCTACGCATCGAGACAATTGAAGGTGCATGAGAAGAATTACCTAGTGCACAATCTTGAGTTGGCTACCATTGTTCATGCCTTAAAGATTTGGCGACCTTACTTGTATGGGGTACATTGTGATATTTTCACTGATCATCGTAGCTTGCAGTATCTGTTAAGGCAGAAGGACTTGAATCTGCGTCAGAGGAGATGGTTAGAGCTTCTCAAGGATTATGATCTTACTATTTTGTATCACCCGGGGAAGGCCAGTGTGGTGGCCGATGCCTTGAGTCGCAGAGCCTAGAGTTTGGGGAGTCTAGCTTACCTTTCAGCAGCAGAGCGACCGTTAGCACTTTATGTTCAGGCTTTAGCGGGTTAGATGGTGAGACTGGATTTGTCAGACCCTCCACGGGTGGTAGCTAGCATGGCTTCCCGGTCTTCTTTATTTGATCAGATTAAGGCACGACCATATTATGAACGCCACTTGTTAGTTCTTCAAGATAGAGTTTGTCGGGGTGATTCCCAGGATGTGGCTATTGGTGATGGCGGAGTTATGAGGATGAAGGGCCGTATTTGCGTGCCCAATGTGGATGGTATTCGAGAGTTGATATTAGCAGAGGATCACAGTTCGCGGTATTCTATTCATCTGGGTGCCGCGAAGATGTACCAGGATCTGAGACATCAGTATTGGTGGAGGCGGATGAAGAGAGATATTGTTGAGTATGTAGCACGGTGTCTCAACTGCCAGCAGGTCAAGTATGAGCACCAGAGACCAGGTGGATTACTTCAGAGGTTAGATATTCCGGAGTGGAAGTGGGAGCGGATTACTATGGACTTTGTAGTTGGGCTTCCACGGACTTCGAAGAGTTTTGATGCGATTTGGGTCATTTTCGATAGATTGACCAAGTCCGCGCATTACATTCCTGTCAGTACTACTTACACTTCAGACCGGTTAGCTGGTATTTACATTAAGGAGATTATCCGGTTGCATGGAGTTCCGGTTTCTATTATTTCTTACAGAGGTACCCAGTTCACATCTCAGTTCTGGAGGGCCGTACAGAGAGGTATGGGTACTGATGTAGAGTTGAGCACTGCATTTCACCCTCAGACCGACGGATAGTCGGAACAGACTATTCAGATTTTAGAGGACATGCTACGGGCTTGTGTGATTGATTTTGGTGGTTCGTGGGATCATTTTCTGCCACTAGCGGAGTTTGCATATAATAACAGCTATAAGTCCAGTATTCAGATGGACCTGTATGACGCTTTATATCGTAGGAGGTGTAGATCTCCGGTTGGTTGGTTCGAGCCGGGTGAGGCTAAGTTATTAGGCACAGATTGATTTAGGATGCGTTAGAAAAGGTGAAGTTGATTCAGGAGCGACTTCACACGACGCAATCTAGGCAGAAGAGTTATGCGGACCGGAAGGTTCGGGATGTGTCTTTTATGGAAGTTGATAAGGTACTGCTGAAGGTATCACCCATGAAGGGTGTTATGAGGTTCGAAAAGAGAGGAAAGCTAAGTCCACAGTTTATTGGTCCTTTTGAGGTGCTTCAGAAGGTTGGAGATGTGGCTTATAGACTTGCCTTTCCGCCCAGTTTATCGAGTGTTCATCCAGTATTTTATGTGTTGATGCTCAGAAAATATGTTGGTGACCCGTCTCATTTGTTAGACTTCAGCACAATTCAACTCGAGGGTCATATGTCATATGAGGTTAAGCCAGTAGCTATTTTAGCTCGCGAGGTCAGAAAGTTGAGGTCTAAGGATATAGCATCAGTGAAGGTGTAGTGGGGAGGTCAGCCAGTGGAGGAGGCTACTTGGGAGACCGAGCGGGAGATGCAGAGCAAATATCCCCACTTGTTTGAGAGTCCAGGTATGTTTCTAGACCCGTTCGAGGACGAACGTTTGTTTAAGAGAATGTAACAACTCGGTCCTTAATTACGTAGAACTTGCATTATAATTATTGTTATTGACTTGTCATAGGTTGGTTATTTTGTTATTGATGTGTTAGAGTTGATAGGCTTGAAATCGAATGGTTGTAGTGAGAGTTCAATCATTCAACCTTTAAAAATAGCCTTAAAATGGGAAAAAAGTCAACCGAGAGTTGACTTATCGGTAAACGACCCCGGAATGCGGATTTTATGGCTCAGATAGCTTCGTGAGGTGATTTGGGACTCAGAAGTGTGTTCAGAATAATTTTGTGATGTCCGGTGTAGAATTACGCTTGAATTGGCGAAAGTTAGTTTTTGGTGATTTTCAGTCGACAGTGGAAAATAGGCTATCGGGGTCGGAATGGAATTCCGACAGTTGGAAAAGGTTTGTAATATCATTTTGGATATGTCTGCAAAATTTCAGGTCAATAGGAGTTGTTTTGGATAGTTTCGGCATCATTGGTAGATTTTAGAAATATCAAAGTTCTTAGGCTTGAATCCGATGTAAATTTGGTGTTTTGATGTTAGTTTTAGTATTTTGAGAGTGCAACTAAGTTTGAATGATGTTATGGGATATGTTGGTAAGTTTTTTTGGGGTCCTGAGGGGCTCGGGATTGATTTTGGGTGATTAACGGGCATTTTTGGACTTAGAAAATTGCTGGTTTTCTGGTTTTTGTGCAGCAGGGATCTGTGCATCGCGATGGCATGGCAAAGGCTGCGATCGCGTAGAACACTCTGTGGGCCAGGAAAAATTGTGCATCACGATCGCGTGAATCGGGGTGCGATCGCGTAGTTTTGGAAGAAAGTGAAGTGTGATCGTGTGGGCTAGGTCGCAATCGCGTAGGGTCATGACAGGCGCGTGGGGGTGAGGTCAATTGGTCTTCACTATCGCGTGCGTCTGGTTGCGATCACGTGGGGTTGAGCTGCTATGAAGCGCGGTCGCGTGGCTTCTGCCGCGATCGCAATGAGTAACGTGGGGGCCAGGGAATTTTGTTCTTCGCGATCGCGTGAGGACTTCCGCGATCACAGTGAAGAAATCACTGGGCAGTATATAATTAAGCCCTCATCGACTTAAACCCTTTTACACCATTAATTTACAGACAGAGAGCTTATTGGGGCGATCTTTGAACAGGGAAATCAGTGTTCTTCATAGAGGTAAGTGTTTTGATCATTAAAACTCGTTTATGGGTGACTATAGAACATAATCTCAGTATTAATTCATGAAAATTAGTAGAATAAGGTGGGTTTTGGGCTTGAGATTTTGAGACCTTTAGGGATTGATTTGAGGGGTCAAACGAACTCCGATTTTAGCATTCTTTATATGTACGGACTCGTGAGATGATGAAGAAACGTTTTGTATAAAAAATTTTGAGTTGCGGGTCCGGGGGTCGGGTTTTGACCAATTTCGGGTTTTTGAGCTAAATTTGATATTTTTCGATTGAAATTTATTCCTTAAGCATAAATTGATGATAAAAATCTGAACTTGGTAGATTTGGAGCCTTCGGATGTTGATACGAGAGGCAAACGTGTTGCAGAATAGTTTTCGGGCTAGTTTTGAGGTAAGTAATGTCTTTAAATCCTGTCCTGAGGGTATGAAACCCCGGACTATGCACCCTTTCACGGGTTTTGAAATGCAAAGGTTTAAACTTTTGAAAAATCTTTCCTATTTAGGCGACTATTGAGTTGCTAAACCGACTTTTAAGCCTATTCTTAACTAGTATTATCTTATTATGATATGATTTGGGTTGTAAGCCATGTTTGGGGCCTCGTGCTGATCTGTTTACCCCTTGGGGGTTGTGTTTACTATATTTTCCTCACTGATATGCTATGATTATACACTCAGTCTTTTCCTGATAAATTGTTTTGACACTCAGAGTATTTTGATACTATTTATTGAAAAATGAAACACTGTTTTGGGTCGAGGACCCGGTATGTTTATGGCCTAAAGGCAAATTGAGAGTGTCTTACTGAGTGAGGCTTTCAGGACTATATTGTGAGGAGGCTTTCGGGCCTTATGAGAGAGGTGAAGAATTCAAGCCTCAGGAGTGTGGTGAGGAGGCTTTCAGGCCTCATGAGTGTGGTGAGGAGGCTTTCAGGCCTCAGGAGAGTGGTGAGAAGGCTTTCATGCCTTATGTTATTATTGCGCTTGGACTGTAGGAGCCCCCCTGGAGTCTGTGCACACCCCCAATGAGCGCCAGTACTGATTGAGTGATGATTTCCGCGGGGCTGATACTCAGCGATGATTGATACTGAGCGATGATTGATACTGAGTGATTGAGAGAATGCCTGAGGGGCAACTGTTACAAGGAATGATTTTGGCCCAAGGAGCAGATTTATGATGATTTTACTAACTTTTTGAACTATGTTTTACTTCATTTTCAGACTGATTTTTACTGAGAGTTGAAATGATTTTGGCCCGAGGAGCAGATTTATGATGATTTTACTAAGTTTTCGAACTATGATTTATTTCGTTTTCAAACTGATTTTTACTGAGAGTTTTACTGAGGTATACTGATATTACACTTTCTTCAAGGGATTTCAGGAAATAGATTTCAAACTTATTATTTGATGAATACTACATGGTGACTTGGTGTTTTAGTGGTTTGTGAAATTGTGTATCTGTACTGTGTGTTTTATAATTCTCAGACTGTGATTTATTTTCATTACTACTGAGTTGGCGTACTCATAAAGACTCCATGTGCCTCTGTGCACAGATTCAGGTGGCAGTCTAGAGTAGTAGCTGTCCATTGCTTGTAGTCGCAGATTTCACGGAATTTCGAGGTAGCTGTCCAGCGTCCGCAGCTTCTCCACTTCCCTTCCTTATTATGTTTTTAGCATTTGATTCAGAGACATATATTATATTTTTAGTAGAGTTAGATTTATCTATTCTTAGATGCTCATGACTATTGACTCCAGTCTTGGGAGATTTTGTTTAGAGTTGTTAGACTATTATTAGGACGCTAAAGACTTAAACAAATTATTTCTATGCTATGGTTGTTGCTTATTATATAATTGTGAACTTTCATAATTGAACAAATGCATAGTAAGGTGATGGTCGGCTAGCCTTGTTCCATCATAGGTACCATCACGACCCGTTAGGATTTGGGGCCGTGACAGTAAAATTCTGTATTTGGACTATATTGGATGAGCTCATCACTACTTTTATCCCAAAAGGTTAGTCTTGGTACTTATTGAGTTGGTTGTACTCACGCTACACTCTGCACTTCGTGTGTAGATCCAGATATTTCTGGGCACAGTGGTTGATGATTTGGAGTTTTTACCTTTGGTGTCCGTAGACCTTGACTCTCCTCCTTTATATCTTAGTTTTATTCATACTATTCTACCGCCCTATATAGTGTTTCAGACCATGTTATTACACAAATGCTCATGTACTAAGTGACAATCAGATTTTGGGAATATTTTATTGAGTCACCGTATTTTTCTTATCAATATTTATGAGATTTCTTCCTTGAACTTACATTACTATGTTATCCAAATTTAAAGACGCGTGGTTTTAATTTGAATGTCGGCTTGCCTAGTATTACGATCGGCGCCATAACGGCATGTGAGATTTGGGTCGTGACACATGATTGCAGAAATTTACTCATTATTCTTTAACAAATACATAAAACAGCTAAATTACATAAGCACATTGTCAATAAGATCAATCGACAAAAATAGAAAAGCATTTCATATTCAGGGATTTAAACTAGTGCAAGAAGAGCAAGGTTGAGGTTTTACTGACCTCCTTCGGAGCAGCACACCAAACGCGTATTCAAGTCAACCTTTAGAAATCCAAGATCTCAAACTCTTAATAAATGATACACTCAAAATCATAGAGGAAAAAGAAAAGAAGAAAATTGACCAAGAAGTCAATTTAATAGAAATCTTCCTAAACATTGTGTTGGTTATTAACTTTTCAAATGTTAGGTGTAGCTAGTAGGTGTATCTTGTTGTGTTTTTTGTCTAGTTGGTGGTGGTAGATTAGAAAATTAAAGGCCCTATTTATCATGCCATTTAAGGCTCTAGGGTTTCAAAGGATTCAAAATGATAGTGGAAAATGACGTTGAGATAATGATGTGAGCATAGTCGGGTAAAAATCAGAGAGACAAAGGGAAATAGTTTAGAGATTTATCTAAGAAGAGGAAAGATAATCGATGAGGTGTGAGAGACCGCTGGTCAAATGTCATTGCATTTAACCTCTAGATGTTGAATATAAACATTAAGGTCGGCTAGCGTCCTAAACTCGCCTTGATTTGAAAAGCCGGATGAGGAGATCTGGTGAGTTGAAGTTTCACCATTTGGTATGACTTCTTCAAATAGGGCTATTAAGATTGAATGGTGAAAAAGGAAAGCATGATAAGCTTCATAGTACAGAAGCAGAATGAATGTCCATGCATGCCATGGATTTGAAAACCTCATATGAGTTGAAGTTTTCACCTTTTGGTTAGGATTTTTGGATTTGGGGCCTTGAGTTTCAAAGACAAAATGAGTAAGGATTCAGCGAGAATCATGGGTAATGAAGGCAAAAAGAACGTTTTCTGGTTATGATCCATGACGTACCACTATCTAGTGCATGGTATTGGGTGATTGAAGGGTCTGAGAGTTTGAGAGAGATTAGAGAAGAAAGGGAAAGGTGGCGGCTAGGTTTTTGGAGTGAATGATTATGGTTTGGGGGAATAGGGGTTAGTCTTATGGGCTTAAACGGGAAGATGGGATCTTAGTCGTTGGATTATTTGATCAACGACCTTGATAATTCGGGTGTTAAAAGGTTTGAATGAGGAAAACGGAGACTGTTGGATCCTCGTAATCCAACGGTTACGATAAAATCTGGTGGTGTTTTTAAAATAATAAGTAAAGAAAGATTAAACCTGGCCCGTTGATGGTGGGCATCAACGGTCAAGATTGTTTGTGTTTGTTTTGTGAGTGATAGAGAAGGGTGATGTGGTGCAATTTGATTGGTTCAAATGGGTTGGGGCGGATTGCCAACTTTGAGATAAGGGGTTGCTGGACTGGACTACATCCGGATTTACGCCTGGTATTTGGGTTGATTTTAATTTAAGAAATGGTCCATGTGTGGCCCTTGTGTGGTGCTGTTGTAAATGGCCCTTGTGTAATTAATCAAGGTATTGCAATTGTAGCTATTTGAACTTTAACCTCTTTAAAATTAATTTAATTAAACTTAATTAATTTCTAATAAAATATAGTAAAATTATAATTATATACTACTAATTATCGTAATTAATTATTTATAAAATACTTGTTTCTAAATTATGACGATAATTGGTATAGTAGCCTATTTAACTAAAATTGAGAAATAATTTGTAAAATTAATTATAAAGCCTATGTGATGTATATAAAAATTATTTTAATAATCTTAAAATAGTAAGTATATTTATATTTACATAATACTAATACCAAGTGATTAATTTCAAAAGTAATACTTAATTTATTTGTAGAAATTGGTATTTATTAATAGAAAATACTTTTAAATATTTATTGTAAATTATTAAGTATAATTAAATTAATTTTAAAAGGGTGGGTCAAAATTGGCTGTCAACAATGAGTCATCGATACATTTACCTTTTTTTGCTGCCTTGATGGTTACAGTGTTGATCTCGTTTTCCCCGAAAATCATGTTGATGGTTAGCCGGGGAGGGTCTTCACCTATCTTCGAGGGCTCTACATTGTCCCGGCTGCGGTCTTAATTTTTCTTAGCCCGATAGCTTAAGAATTCTCCGAGATGGTTGTTTTTTAACAACGTTGCCATCTCCTCGCATAGATGTAGCCAGTCCCCAGTCTGGTGGCCGTTAGTCCCATGATACCCGCACCATATATTAGGATCCCTATGGCTGAGATCTAATATCATCGGCCTGGGCAACCGCGCTTCCTTGATGAATCTCATTGCCGATACCAGCTCTACTAGGCTAACATTGAAATTGTTTTGTGATTATCTGGGATAGGTGGAATTCCGAGAACCTGATACCTCTTTGTCTTACAATGACATGTTGTTCCGGCCGTGGTAAGTTCTTCTATCAGGGCAAATCTATCCGCCGAACAAAACCCTATGTCGCGTCCTTCGATCCTTTTGTAGGGAAAAAACTAGCCCTTTGAAGATCGTCGATCTGCATCAAAATCATCCTTCAATTTATCCCTATTCTTTTCTCGATCCCAACCCATAGTTAATGCCGGGAACCCGAGGTGATCATCTTTTATTCTTATCTTTGATTCATAGCGGTCATGGACATCCGCCCATGTAGTTTCCTGGAACATGAACAGGCTTTCTTTCAGTTTCTAGGAGGCGTCAGAGCTCCTCAGGTTTAGCCTTTTAAAAAATGCCTCAGCTGCCCATTCATGTGGCAGGACCGGTGTCAGCATCCTTCTTTCTGAAACATGGTCACGAACTCACGTAGCAACTCAGACTCCCCTTTTGAAATTCTGAACGTGTTCGCTTTCCGGTCCTGGACCTTCCTTGTCCTGGCATGGGCCTTGATAAAAGAGTCTGCGAGTATCTCAAAGGAATCTATTGAGTATTCGGGTAAGAGTGAGTACCATGCCAGGGCCCTCTTCGTGAGGGTTTCTCCAAACTTCTTTAGTAGGACCGACTCAATCTCGTGTGGAGTCAAGTCGTTTCCTTTCACCGTCGTTGTATAGGTGGTGATGTGCTCATGAGTGTCACGACCGAAAATCCACTATAGGTCGTGATGGAACCTAACGCATCGTCAGGAAAGCCAATAGTGAGTTATCAGATTAATTACTCATTTATTACTTTGAAATCACAGTTTTCATTAATTAAACAGTACAAAATAAAATTTACAGGGTGAAATAATAAAAATTCTATGAAACATCATGCTAAATCCCCATTAGGAACCCCCAAAACCCGGTGTCACAAGTGCATGAGCATTTTTCTAAGGAGTACAATTATAATACAACCTCTGTCCCGAATGTAATAACAAAGGATAAAATAAGTGATACAAGGGAGACTCGGTGGACTATGGTGTGTAACCTGAGATGTAGCTCACATGAAGTCTCCTTAACTGGAGCGCCTACGCGCCAAGATGATCACCAAATGATATGTCAGATCCTGCTCATTTAGAGGAGAAGTGCAGCATGAGTACGTAAATCAATGGGTACCTAGTAAGTATCTAGCCTAACCCCCGAGAAATAGTAAACAGGGGTCGACATCGACACTTACTAGAGGTCTAATAATATAATGATTCATAACAGATATGAAGTGTACATCAATATTGGGGAAAATCTGTAAATTTCATAATCTTTCAAATATAAATTTAAAACATAAATTTCTTGATCATGTATCCTACCTTAATATCGCAGAAAAATGCCAAGTGTCAATACTAATTAAGTAACAAATACCATAAAATGTCGCGCATCAGTGCAAGGTTTATCTTGTGAATATTCGATCTACTAGCGATAACACACGATTCTGACGAGGTCATTTAGCCCGATCCAGAATAACGTGTTCACTAGGGTCGAGAGGCACGAACCATAGATGCATCTATATACTGCCGAGGCATTCAGATCGCTCCATAAGAAAGGAAGGAAGTTACCGAATTACAAGACTCGTGTTTACAATATAGTACATGAGCACAAAGTGAATATAACCTTTACCATTTCTTAGTTTTCTTGCCAACAACTCAAGTGATAAGGTTGGGCCTAAGACGTATTAAATTTCTAAATCAAGTTCAACCATATTTTCAATTAATTAAGTCAACCAAATAAGTTCAAGCAATTCAAATATTGCATGATAAAATCCTAAGTCTACCCGGACATAAACATGCTTTATCTATGTAAGGACTCTTGTCATCTCGTGCGTAAGTAGCATCCACAACTAGTAGCACATAACACTTTATATCACCTAGGGGTAGTTTCCCCCTCAGAGGGTTAGACGAGAGACTTACCTTGCTCTGAAGTTCCATTACCAGCCTCAAAGCCTCTCTAACAACTCAAACTAATGCCTGTCGCTCCAAAACTAGTCAATCAATATGAAAATACATAAATATATACTATAATACTCATTATAAATCAATTTATAACAATTTCCAACTCCGCTCAAAAAGTAGATAGAGTCACCCTCGGTCCCTCATGCCTGGATTCCAAATTTTTTTGAAGATAATCATTACCCATAACACTACGAACTCAATTATAGGATTTATTCCCAATTCCATGCCCAATTCCATGCCCAAATTCGTGGTCAAAACCCAAAATACCAATTTCTAGGTTTTTCCTCAAATCCCAATTTTCTTCAGATTTTCATGTCTAAATCCATATATAAACCTTGTATTAACTCACAACTAGTATAAATCACTTACCTCATCATTGACGATGAAAATAGTGCTCCAAAATCGCTCCTAGGTTGGCTCCCATGGAGGAAATGAGATAAAATGGCCAAATCCTCGTCTTCAAAAGACACTGCCTAGTCCGACATTCTTCGCGAACGCGGAACTTCCCTTACGTTCACGAATCTTAGCAAACTCAAGACTAAAGTTTCTTCTTCACGAATGCGGCAAGACCCTCGCGTTCGCGAAGCACACCTGCTTCAGCTCCCCATCACTCTACGTGAACACGAGAGAAGGCTCGCGAACGCAAAGCACCACTGCCCAGCATTTCGCGAATGCGACTCTCATATTGCGAACGCGAAGAACAAAAAGACCCAAGTCCAAATTCCTTCTTTGCGAACGCGTCTCACCCTCCACGTTCACGATGGAAAAAACCACAACCAGCAACAGCAAATCATCCACACTTGGCCCGAAACCATCCCGAAACGCCCTAGAGGTTCCCGAGGCCCCGTCCAATCACACCAACCAGTTACAAAACACAACAAAGACCTGCTCGAGGCCTAAAATCATACCAAATAACATCAAAACTACGAATTACACATTGATTCAAGCCTAGTGAACTATTAAACTTCTAACATCCATTACTGATGCCGAAACCTATCACATCACGTCAGATTGACCTTAAATTTTGCACACACGTCACATTTGACATTAAAACCCTACTCCAACTTCCAGAATCAAAATCCGAACCCGATATCAAATATTCCACTCCCATACTTCCCAAAGACCTTCAAATTTTCAACTTTTTCCAAATGACCCCAAAATGACCTACAGACCTCCAAATCCACATGCGGACGTGCCCCTAACACGAGAATCACCATACGAGCTATTCCTAAGCTCGGAATCCCAAATTAATATCAATAATATCAAAATACACTTCTACCCAAATTTATGAAATTCTTCCAAAATGCTAACTTTCCATAATAAGCACTGAAATGCTCCCGGGTCACCCAAAACCCGATACGGACATACACCCAAGTCCAAAGTCATCATACGAACCTATTGGAACTTTCAAATCATGATTCCGAGGTAGTTTACTCAAAAGTCAGATCCTGGTAAATTCTTCCAACTTGTAGCTTCCGAAATTAGAGATATTTTTGCAAATCAACTCTAAACTTCCCGAAATTCAATTCCGACCTCACGTACAAGTCATAATACCTGAAGTGAAGCTACTCAAGTCCTTGAACAACTTAATGACACGCTAGAGCTCAAAACGACCGGTGAGGTTGTTACATTCTCCCCCACTTAGACATACATTCATC
The DNA here is from genome assembly GCA_005239505.1 of Nicotiana paniculata. NCBI lineage: Eukaryota > Viridiplantae > Streptophyta > Magnoliopsida > Solanales > Solanaceae > Nicotiana > Nicotiana paniculata. Next base: position 91,303 of record ML306139.1, read on the forward strand.
CTCGAACGTGCTAAGAACTGCTCCGGGGTTGTTCAAAATCACTATTTAACACCACGTGTAACGACCCGACTGGTTGTTTTACATTATCGAACCCTGTTCCCCTAAATAAAACTTCCCATAGCGGCTTATTGTGATTTATGACTTGCGGGGGCGGGTGGTCCGGGATTCGGAAGTATTTAGAGAAATATTGGAACACTTAGTTCCTTTAGGTTGGCCTTTAAGGCCAAGTTTGACTTCGGTCAACATTTTGAGTAAATGACCTCGAAATTGAGTTTCGATGGTTCTGGTAGCTTCATATGATTATTTTGGACTTGGGCGTATGTTCGAAATTGATTTTGGATGACCTGGGAGCGTTTCAACGCCCAATATCGAATAAGAGTTTCCTTAAGTTCATATTGTGGTTTGGGACGTATTTTGTCTTATCGAGGTCTGAATAGAATTCTGAGATCAGGAATAGTTCTGTTATGTCATTTATGACTTGCCTGCAAAATTTGGTGTCATTCCGAGTAGTATAGGTGGGTCCGGCACATTGTTAGCGAATTCAAGAAACTTAAAGTTCCTAAGTTTTGTTCTAGGGGTTTTGAGGTGTGATTTTGAGTTTTAGCGTTGTTGTGGGTGTTCTGAAGGCTCGAGCGAGTCCGTATTATGATTTGAGACTTGTTGGTATATTTGAACGGGAGATAGGGTGGGCCCAGGTGCCTCTCGGGCACCAAACGAGGCCAAAAACCAGCTGAAGCAATTGCTGATGCACCTGATTTGGTGTGACCGCAGGTGCGGTTGCCCAGTCGTAGGTGCGAGATCGCTCCTGCCGTCCCAACCTCACAGGTGTGACCCTTAGGTGGGTTTCCTAGTTCTCGTAGGTGCGGGCCCTTTCCCGCATGTGCGGAGCCGCAGGTGCGGACTCCTGCTGGCAGGTGCGAGCCCAGGCTCTTGTCCCATTTTCCGCAGGTGCGAGCTATTGCTCGCAGGTGCGGTCATTGACTCGCAGATGCGGAAACCCCTGTAGGCATTACGGTCTTTAAATGCGGGATTATCCCATTTTTGCTCCATTTTCTTCCACCATAAACGATTTTGAGAGCTTGGAAAAGAGTCCCACGACCTAGCTACTAAAAGGTAAGTGAATTCTATCCTAAAGTTAGTTAATGTATGAATTCCTAGTTGAATTTAACTACCTAATTAGTTGAAAATTAAGGAATTGGGTACTAACCTAGGGCTTTCGAGAATTTAGAGAATTACCCGTGAATTGGCTATGAAATCATACAAAAATCATATATTAATGATCCCTAGGTTATGGGTGAGTATTTCCTTCGAGAATTTTTGGAATCCGAGCATGCGGGCCCGGGGTTAGATTTTGGGATTTCTTCAAGAATGATGAATTTGACTAAGTAGTAGGAGAATTCCGTGCTTCAGTATAATTTGATATATTTACGTAACATTTGATTAGTTTCGAGTCCTTGGGTGACGAGTTCGGAGTTTCGGGCGCATTCTTGACCCGGGGAGAAGGTTCGACACGAGGTGAGTCTCCTTTCTAACCTTGTAAAAAGGAACTGTCTCCCTAGGTGATTTAAATGGCTATGTGCTAATGTTTGTGGGGGGTTACGTACGCACAAAGTGACGTGAGTCCGTACGTAGCAACTATTATTGTTATTTCCAGGTAGTTAGGCCTACACCATGCCCTGTGTTTTTCCTTGAAATGAACTATATGCTTAATGAATTAATGTGACATGCGGCTTGTTTCCTGAGGTCATGGAATTTGAGAAATTTTAAGGAATTGTTCACCGAAAAGTAATCTATAAAGAATAAATGTGTGGATTGCGTGTGCATGTGGCCGCTTCGCAATACATTCCGCGAGCGGAGTGTTATTTCCCCCACTCTCATGGGAGCGGGCCGTACGCCACGGCGAGATTGAAAGATATATTATGGTTCGGGTCGTTCGACCCTCGGCAGTGCACATATGTGATCATTATGATGGCTCAGGCCGGTTGTCCTTATCCTGTATGCGCATGCTAAATTGTTAATGATTCTTTTGATGGATATTGAGTGGTCAGATATTTTAAAAGGAAAGAAAATAAAGGAAGAATAATGAAGTAGTAATTGTTATTTACTTCCAGTATTTATTTGAATTACTATTAGTTTTAATGTTTAATGCTTTTGTCATCCTCGTATATCTGTTACTGATATTATATCCTGTTTAATTATTTTGTTGGACCTTAGAGAGTGTCAAGTCGACCTCTCGTCACTACTTCTTCGAGGTTAGGCGGGATACTCACTGGGTACAATGTGTTTATGTACTCATGCTACGCTTATGTACTTAATTGTACAGGTTCTGAGGCTGGTGCATATGGTTATTAGACCGGAGCTCGATTCTGATCATAGTTGGACCTGACTTCACGGTGAGTTGCTTCTCCTGACGATCCTCGGAAGAACCACGGAGTTTCTTTTGCTTATTTCCCGTCTATTTCCTTCAGACAGTGGGACTGTATATTATATCTTTTGTATATTCTGTTAGTATGCCCGTAGGACTTGTGACACTAGTTCCTGGCACACACATGGTAGTTATTATCGATTATGGGTCTGTATATATATTGGCTCATGCCTCTTTATGACCGCTTTTGATTGAAACTGGCTAATTATCCTTGTTGATTTATGTTTTAAGCTTTAAAAACTTGGTATATATTGAAATGTTTAATCAAACAAGAAAGAACCCTTAGTAAAATGAGTGTTGGCTTGCCCGACCCCGTTGTTGGGCGCCCTCACGACCTGAGTTAGGATCTTGGGTCGTGACGCACCTGATCCAAACAACATACCTGTGGTGGCGTGCCACCTGACCCGCACATAACAATCAAAAGAAAACACATATCAAGTTATAACGTTTATACTCACAAAATGTCCGAATACCAACCACAAGCACGCCAAGTGCATAATACAAATCATGGGGAGACGGATAGTGTCATACTCTATGAAACTAAAGCACAACTAAGGTCCGATATATTATCTGCATCTCGAGAGCCATCCTGCTCACATAACATCATAGCTACGTGTGACCTCAACACATGTGCGAATAATCAAGTTGTCTCACAACCCACATGGCACCATAGAGTATTACATGAAATAGCTGGCAACGAAATAACATCCAATGCCCGAAGACGCCTCCATAAGAAATTCTATGCTGAATGAACAGACTCAGCCTGGCGTAGATAACACATCCACATTTAGACCCATCAACGGACCTCAAGCTAGTTCTAATCATACTATAATGGGCTAATAACCTTTCAGGGGTCCACATTGATCTATTCATGACACATAAGAACAATTGTCAAATCTGGAACAAACTCACACAGTCCACATCCCAGGGAATCGAACGCCTCTCAAGCATAAACTCTCGCATTTGTCATATCACCATAACTTCCATACTTGGTTTCAATCTTTAACAATCAAGTGACTAACATGTCACACTTATACAAATCTCCCTATGGGGTACGCTCCCGCGCCCTTCCGCAGGTAGCAAAGTCCATACATCCATACCGCCAACCCTTCTAATTCTGTAAACTAATTCGAGATTCCGCAAATCAATACACAAGGCCTCTTACACAGGACACTGTTCTCAAGTGACACTAAAGAAAATGCCATATGACTCTGAACATCTGAATTCTTCCCTGCTCACCTGAGCTCGTGACATTCCTCTCAAAACCGATCCACAACCTTGATATTCAACTTTCAATTCCCATGCCGCTAGCTGCACCTATCATGTGGCTATGCAATAATACCAAAATTCATCATAACTCCTGAACTACTAGTAGAATAAACACTTCATTGGCTGGAAGGCCTTTCACTTAGCTCATTTTAAAAGAACCAATGCAGCACGCAACTGAATTCCCAAATCGCAGAAAATACAAACCTTAAGTCGTGATCTAAACCACTATGACTTTTCCTGAATCCATTTACACCACAAGGCCATTTGAATCGAATGCCTCCCAAATCACTCAAGTTATGGTGGCAGCCGAGTGTGCACGTAGAACCACAAATCACATGTATAACTTCACACGCCGAAGGAACTGATCATTGTTACAATCATGTTGATTCAACCATTACTAACCGAGCCAGCTTCTTCCAGTTCACTCTTGAATTTCCTAGGAAATAATAGTAGCTCCATTCAAGGATCATAACAACACTCCTCTCGAGTGACCCACTTCACGAGACCCTGTTGTCTCAATACCTATGAATTATCTCATACCTCCTTACGCACACAATAGCATCCCCAACTGGTGCACCCATTCTGAAAGACCTTCCACTCATCCGAAGCTATTTCTTCCTTTCCTCCAATAATACATTGCGCACCTGATGATAACATAGAATATTACAAGTACAGTTCGTAATCCACTACAAAAACTCGATCCTTAACCACATAACGGACCCAAAATCCTTAGGCATTGTACTTTAATTCTTGAACCCACTAGGACCATTGCTGAGAGTCACCCACTCTAACCTGGTACCAAATATAATCAAACTCTAACGTGCTTCTAGCACATGAATCGAAAGGAGAAATATCGCACACATTCATCAAATCCTTTGATCGAATTACCCTTGATGTTTTCTTTCCTTAATCATAATAACCCACCAATACAGCGATAACCAGAAACCACACAAGCAGACACCCACGTGATCCAATCATAGACGGTGGGCTCCCCCACTTAGCTTTAATATACCATCACATAATGTAGAGCCCACAACGATTCCTCCTCCTCAATTAGCAAGTAAAATTCTTCGTAGAAGCTTCATCAACATCATGCAACCGCTAAACTTTTCACAAGAGATAACCCACTTGTTGAAATTCCATGCCAACATCTTCCAACGATGCTGCACTGGGTGCAACTACAACAAAATCAGCAACCCTCCCGAGCCCATACAAGTCCATTCATTCCCTATTTCCATCAACTGAAAGTCCGACAATACATTCCACACTCGAAGTCATGTCGTATCCCATAACAAAAATCAAGCTTTTACATCCCCCTTCATTCCAAGACAACTCATTTCTTCCATATTCAATTTTCCTCGGTGCCGTCGTCTCCATCCTAAATACAATCCGTAGACCTAGTCACTTTCCACCACGATTATCCAAATCATTCTAAACTTTTCTCAAGGAAAGTGGCTATCCTACCACAAAATTCATATGTTAGTCCGCTACTCTCACTTCGATTAAACTATCTCCTTTAAGCGACTTCTTGACCTCTGCTTTTCATACTTGGCCTGCTAATAAATCAACCACCGCGAGACACCTCCCACTATTTCCTTCCTCATACTTTGTTGCCAGCATGTTGCCTCAAATCAAATCCTTTGTTGCAGCGCCTGAACTAATAATTAACTACCAACTCTAAGCCCCTTCAGAGATCATCTCTCTCGATCCATTAGCATTAGAAACACCGATTCGATTCTGAAACCGCTACATGCCGCCATCTCTAACAATGGATTCTCAGGTACTATTTCTCTACACTCTTCACCGAGAGCAAATCGAAGAAGACCATAACACCAGAGAACCTTAATACATTCAAATAAGGATGATCACACCACATCACCAATAAAAATTCCACCACACTCGAAATATCAAGTCTCGGTACCCCACAAACTCAAGCCTGAACGGCTATATTCCGATCGCCTTTCCTTTGCTGGAATTAAACGCTGAACCTCCAAATTATGCGGTGAGAAATCCTCCTTTCAAGTCGTTCACTACTTTGACGCATAAACAAGCACCCCACCACTATATCAATACTGTGAGATAATAACTTACGAACATCATAGCAACTCGTGCATAGCCTCAAACCATCAGAAATATTGTTATTAAGCTGAAATGGCAGAACATCCTTCCGCAAGAAAATGATAATAACCTGCTAGAATGTGCAGGGAGAAAAATCCTGCTCCACGTCTATAGTACCACTGCAACTCCTTGATGCCCAATTGACACGAGTGCTTAACACCGTACAAGAATGAGTAGGAAGGAAATAAAGGCATAAGCCTCAAAGGAATCAAATCGCACGATGAAGAATCAAGAAGGGAAGTGCTCCTAACAGCCCTGTAGCCTCTCGAAGATAAGTACAGACGTCTTTGTACCGATCATCAAGACTCTACTAGACTTGCTCATGACTTGTGAGCCCCAAGTGAACCTAATGCTCTTATACCAAGCTGTCACGATCCAAAATCTACTATAGGTCGTGATGACACCTAACGACGTCGTCAGGCAAGCCAATAGTGAGTTATCAGATTAATTACTCATTTATTAATTTGAAATCACAGTTTCCATTAATTAAATAGTAGAAAATAGAATTAACAGGGTGAAATAATAAAAATTCTATGAACCATCATGCTAAACCCATAGTAGAAACCCCCAAACCCGGTGTCACAAGTTCATCAGCATTTTTCTAAGGATTACAAATATAATACAACCTCTGTCCCGAATGTAATAAGACATGATAAAATAAGTAATTCAAGGGAGACTCGGTGGACTGTGGTGCGTAACCTGAGATACATCTCACATGAAGTCTCCTCAACCGGTGCGCCTACGTGCCAAGATGATCACCAAATGACCTGTCAGATCCTGCACATTTAGTGCAAAAGTGCAGCATGAGTCCGTAAATCAACGCATACCCACTAAGTATCTAACCTAACCCTGGAGAAGTAGTAATGAGGGATCGACATGGACACTTACTAGAGGTTTTAATAAAATAATATAATAATTCATAACATATATGAAGTGCACAACAAAAGTGGGGAAAATCTGTAAATTTCATAATGTTTCAAATATTTCTTTAAAGCATAAATTTTTCGATCATGTATCCTACCTTAATATCTCAGAAAAATGAAGAGTGTCAATTCTAATTAAGTAAGAAATACCATAAAATTCCAAGCATCAGTGGAAAGTTTATCTTGTGAATATTTGATCTACTAGCAATAACACACGATTTTGCCGAGGTCGTTCGGCCCGATCCAGAATAACGTGACCACTGCCGAGGGTCGAGCGGAACGAACCATAGATGCATCTACGTACTTCCGAGGCGTTCGGCCTGCTCTATTAGAAAGGAAGGAAGTTATCGAATTACAAGACTCGTATTTACAATATAGTACATGACCGCAAATTGAATATAATCTTTACCGCTTCTCAGTTTTCTTGCCAACAACTCAAGTGATAAGGCTGGTCCTAAGACGTATTAAATTTCTAAATCAAGTTAAATCATATTTTCAATGAATTAAGTGAACCGAATAAGTTCAAGTAATTCAAATATTATATGATAAAATCCTAAGTCTACCCGGACATAAACATGCTCTAGCTACGTACAGACTCTCGTCACCTCGTGCGTACGTAAAACCCACAACCAGTAGCACATAACACTTAATATCACCTAGAGGGTAGTTTCCCCCTCACAGGGTTAGACAAGAGACTTACCTCGCACTGAAGTTCCATTACCGGCTTCAAAGAGTCTCTAACAACTCAAACTGATGCTCGTCTCTCCAAAACTAGTCAATCAGTATGCAAATCCATAAATATATACTCTAATACTCCTTATTAATCAATGTATAACAATTTCAAACTCCGCTCAAAAAGTCGATAAAGTCACCAGCGGGCCCACATGCCCGAATTCCAAAAAAATTCGAAAATAATCATTACCCATAACACTATGAACTCAAATATATGATTTATTCCCATATCCATGCTTAATTTCGTGGTCAAAATCCATAATACCAATTTCTAAATTTTTCCTCAAAATCCCAAATTTCTATAGATTTTCATGTCCAAAACCATATATAAACCTTGTATTTAACTCACAACTAGTAGAAATCACTTACCTCATGATTGACGATGAAAATGATGCCCCAAAATCTCTCCTAGGTTGGCTCTCATGGAGGAAATGATATAAAAATGGCCAAATCCCCATCTTTAAAAGACACTTCCAAATTCGACCTTCTTCTCGAATGCGACACTGCCCTCGCGTTCGCGAAGCTTAGCAAACTCAAGACCAAAGTTTTTTCTTCGCAAACGCGGCAAGCCCCTCGTATTTGCGAAGCACAACCTACTTTAGCTCCCCATCTACTATATGAGAACGAGATGTAGAGCTCACAAACGCGAAGCACCACTGCCAAAGTTTTGCGAACGCAACCCTCATATCGCGAACGCGAAGAATAAAAAGGCCCTGGTCCACCCTCCGCATTTGGGAAGGACAAAACTAGCACCAGCAAACCAACAACAACACATCATCCAAACTTTGTCGAAACCATCCCGAAACGAGGCCCCCGGGACCCCGTCCAATCACACCAACCAGTTACAAAACATAACATGGACCTGCTCGAGGCCTCAAATCATACCAAATAACATCTAACCTACGAATTGTGTATCGATTCAAGCCTAATGAACTATTGAACTTCTAACGTCCATATCTGATGTTGAAACCTATCAAATCACGTCCGATTGACCTCAAATTTTGCACACAAGTCACATTTCACATTACGAACCTACTCTAACTTCTAGAATCAGAATCCAAACCCAATATCAAATTGTTCACTCCCAGTAAAACTTTCCAAAAACCTTCAAATTTCTAACTTTCGCTAAATGACCACGAAATGACCTACAGACCTCCAAATCCACATCTGGGCGCGTCCCTAAGACCATAATCACCATACAGAGCTATTCACAGACTCGGAATCCCAAACAGACATCGGTAATGTAAGGACCCGTAAAATATTTAACCAAAAAATCGAGATTTCGTGGTGCCAAGTTAGATTGAACAGTACACTATGGACTTGGAGGAAAATGTTTTACAGAAGAATGCATTTCTGCGGCCCATTATGGGGCCACATAATCACTCTGTGGACCATATAATGGCCGCAGAGTGAAGCAGAAAATTTGCCAATTTTGAGGCCAGTTATGCGGCCCATTTATGCGATCGCATAATCGCTTTGCGGGCCGCATATTGATTTCATATCCACCTTGAACTTTTGCAAAGGGATGTTTTTTGGGGCATTATGCGACCGCAGAACAGGTATGCAGACAGCATACTGGTCGCATACCCAGTAAGAAAATCCAAGCCCCTGAGGGTTATTTCTGCGATCACTTTACGGACCGCATAACCAATATCCGACCGCTGACCTGTGTCGAGGCACCCATTTTCTTCACTTAAAACCCGACCCCCATTCCGTTAAAACACCCCCCTTAGGCCATTATCACTCCACATTCAAGAAAATACTTGCAGTAAAAAATGGAATCAAGAAATTTAATTTTTTCCTGATTTACACATAATTTCTAATAGAAATGGATATGAAGGCTTTCCCAAAGATGATCCAGTTGCATGCAAAAATTATTCCCAATCCGCAAATTCTCAGGTGGGCTCAATGGTTTTCTCCATACAAGTTCCAAGTTAAGCACCTCAAAGGAAAGGATAATATTCTCGCAGATTTTCTATCTCGGCCAGAAGAATTTTCAAGAAGATTTTCCTCGGCAAAACTAAAGCCTAACCAAAACCTAACCAATCAGATTTTCATGTTCTCAAATATATCGGGAACAAGTCCATTGAAGCCAACAGATCATCCACCGGAGTTGTTCAACCTCATGGATCCCTTTGATCCGTCAATTATTATGGAAAGAAGGACTTATTATGAGCTTCAAGTTTTCCAGCAACACGGAGGATCAATTCTACAGCCATATGGGGTCAATCCAGAATATCTTTTCTGCCATATATTCATAGCTCAAGCGATGGCTTATCCACAACAATTATTATGGTTTTTCTGGTACAAGTGCTATCAATACTACATTTTCATGGAATTCAAGTGCAGTGTCTTCAAAGATTTTGACAACATTGAACCATCTCTTAAAGTATTTCTATTATCGTTCAAGCCTAGAAGATATTGGATAAAAGTTTTCAATATTCCTACAATGCAAAGGTAGTCATGTTTCACAAGCCAATGAAGATTAATAACAGAAAAGTCCAGGCACAAGCAGAGTCGTCATTCTGGTGAAAATTTCTCGTGTAATATAGTGAAGCACAAGGAATTATCTTCCAGCAAAATAGGTGCATCCCGAGAGAAATATGGCCAAAAGATTGGGCAAGCTGGAATTATACCAGCACTCATCCTCACTAGGAAAAAGTCCGAAAAGCAGCAAAGGAATATCAAACTCCGTATGAAATTATCCGGGAAAAAATCACTCATGACATATCCATATTAAGGTTGCGGATCACATCCCTTAATCCAAAAGAGAAGGAACATAGAGAAGAAGTACCGTCGAGTTCCAGGCATTACTACACAAGATCTATGAAAAGATGCCTAGAAGACAAACCGAGAAAATCAATGGAAGATAATCATCCTTGTTAATCTCACCATAATCCCACATTACCTACCAAAAACCCCTAAAATATCATCTACCCATGCCAAGATAAAATTTCACATCCTTCCAAACCATCTGGGTCCCACTTTCACATGCTTCCACATGCATCCATATGTCCCGTCACATGCAGCATACTATTTTCACATGCTTTCATATGTTCCCAAAAACTTTCACATGCTAAACCATGTGTATCTCACCTGTTTCACATGTTTTCAGTAGTTTTTAGTGGCTTTGCCTAAAGGTCCTTCACATGTAAAAAGGGGCCCACTTGTAGATAGGTTTTCCATGTCATATAGGTTTATTTTAATGAAAGTTTGTCTTCTAATAACCTCCTAGTCCTATATAAACGAGGTCTTGTAGTAGTTGTAGGATCATCTTGTAACATTTCTAAACCTTTGTGATATACTACATATGAGTTCCTTCTAAATTTCCTTCTTGTTCTTTCTTTCGAATGGATGGAAAGGCCGGTCCATGTATGAAAATAGAGTAAGAATACTCTAAGAAAGTTGGCTTGTTGTAGTAACAATGTTTTCTGATTTTTAACAGTTGGGTTGATTGTAGTACAACAATTTTCCGAGTTGTGTAGCTTGGCAAGCCGTCCCTTATATGTTGTTGAATCCATCCCCTTTGGTAGGAAAACTGTTGCGACTACAAGCAAATTAACTGTTAGCGTAGCTTGGCAATAGCCAACCCTTTTGTAGGAAAACTTTCGTATCTATGATATAGTTTGCTTACTTGGAGTCTCTTGCTCTCCGTATGAAATCATATGGGGGAAAATCACTCATGACATCTCTAGATTAAGGTTGCAGATCACATCCCTTATTCCAAAAGAGAAGGAACATAGAGAATAAGAACCGTCGAGTTCCAGACATTACTACACAAGATCTATAAAAAGATGCCTATAAGACAAACCGAGAAAATCAATGGAAGATAATCATCCTTGTTAATCTCACCATAATCCCACATTACCTACCAAAAAACCCTAAAAAATCATCTACCCATGCCAAGACAAAATTCCACATCCTTCCAAACCATCTGGGTCCCACTTTCACATGCTTCCACATGCCTCCATATGTCCCGTCACATGCAGCACACTATTTTCACATGCTTTCATATGTTCCCACAAACTTTCACATGCTAAACCATGTGTATCTCACCTGTTTCACATGTTTTCAGTAGTTTTTAGTGGCTTTGCCTAAAGGTCCTTCACATGTAAAAAGGGGCCCACTTGTAGATAGGTTTGCCATGTCATATAGGTTTATTTTAATGAAAGTTTATCTTCTAATAACCTCCTAGTCCTATATAAACGAGGTCTTGTAGTAGTTGTAGGATCATCTTGTAACCTTTCTCAACCTTTGTGATATACTACATATGAGTTCCTTCTAAATTTCTTTCTTGTTCTTTCTTTCGAATGGATGGAAAGCCGGTCCATGTATGAAAATAGAGTAAGAATACTCTAAGAAAGTTAGCTTGTTGTAGTACGAATGTTTTTCTGATTTTTAACAGTTGGGTTGATTGTAGTACAACAATTTTCCGAGTTGTGTAGCTTGGCAAGCCGTCCCTTATGTGTTGTTGAAGCCAGCCCCTTTGGTAGGAAAACTGTTGCGACTACAAGCAAATTAACTGTTAGTGTAGCTTGGCAATAGCCAGCCCTTTTGTAGGAAAACTTTCGTATCTATGATATAGTTTGCTT